>OW388306.1:20461898-20701405 GCA_936450465.1 Gibbula magus
GTAGCTTGGTCTGAAATGGAGAAAAATGTCTTTTTTCGGTCTATTGTTCATGTACGGAAATCTCTCTCCCTCTCTCACATCAACCAACGTTTATAATCCTACCATCCCTACCACCATGTCAACATATATTTGTATGTGTAAGTAAGTGTAGTCGTTCATCAATGAGACAAAGCGATTTTATATGATTTTACAGAGTCTCTTTTCATATCACTGTCCTGTCTACTATTTTTATATACAATGTCTTCTTTGTTTTAAAAGAATTTAAATCATCTATGTACATACACTGGAGAGGGTTTTTCAATTTAGAGAACTTGTTCCTCGTCCTTTTCTATGTGAATAAAATATGCTTCAATCAAATCAGTGTTCATTATTCAACATGTGGCATTGCGATTACATCCATTATAATCTGCCCGCGAATCTTTCTACGGCTTTTTACTTTCCTTAAATTGCCTAATCAATGGACTACAAACTCTTTCTTCATTGACAAAGCCATTTTCTGGGTCTACGATGATTGAATTTAATTAGATGAACTTGATGCTTGCAACAAAATGCAAAGTTTATCGGCATATTGCAACAGAGTGGAGTTCCTAAGAACAAAAGGGGTGGAATCCGCACCCAATTGGACGGATCCGGAAGATCAAACCCTTTTTGTCCTATGATATAACTTGAATAACTTAGGGGAGAAAATGATGTCATACCGATGATACCCATTTTCTTCCCATAGAGGTACGTTACTCCCTTCATATTTCCGGTCCTTAATCTAAAGGGAGTAACCTCTGTGGGAAAAGAATGGGGGATACCTACAGACATGAGGAATGTGCCTGTTGCGGTGCCAAGAAGAACTTTGCAACTCGGCCAGGCTTTCCTCAACAAGTTGTTGAAGTCTCCGTTCACGACGGCCCTCAATTCCTTGGCACGGACAGGATCGGGACAAACGATAGCATTCAACTCTTCACGCATTGCTTCAGTTATACCGGGGGCACCAGAAATATAACCGCGTTCTACATCGTTACAGAGTTGGAGCCACTTCTTCTCAATCGTACGAAAGAAGCTCAGTGCAATGGTTGTGGTGACGAACTGAAAACACTTAATGTCCTTCTCCCTCAAGCCAAAGAACGCGTGAACGTAGAAAGCGTCCTGTTCGTTTCCAAGCTGGTAAACCGGAAATGGGGAGACAGTAAATGGGGGCGGTTTGAATAAGGATGTGTTCGGACCTCTCAGGACGCCAGGGGACATTTCCCTGGGTGCTACACAAAATCTGATCAGATGTTGATACTTGAGGGTGTTCATGCCTAGACAGGCCAACTTCTTTCCTCCAATGATGTCTGCAATCACAACGCCCGTCTGACTTATAGATGCCCTATTTCTGGGTATTACTTTGCTTTTTGACGAAGTTGTGCCCGAAGTGGCAATATAGTAGTTTACAACTTCAGGAAACAAAACATTCTCTTCCCCTTCTAAAGTCTTGTCTACGTAACTTTGATAATGATTGTATCCAGTCAGAGGATGTTTCCGGCGAAAGTCTGCAACAGTCAGCATGGACTCAAATCCATGGTCTCTCCCATAAATCGTGTTTTCGTTTTTACGTAGGAATCGCAGCAACAGTGATTCTTGAACCTTTGCTGTGTTTCTCAGAAGATCCTCGAATTCTTTGCCAGATTTGGAGAACTTTCTGACGGCGGACGTGTGAAGCCAATACTGACGAAGGAGGGATAGCAGGGAGTGGCTGCTGGCTGGTCGCAGGAGGGCGATGTGGATTAGCAGGAGGGAGAAGAGCAGGCACACAACAGCAACCAAGTACCCCCCTGTGGGTACAACGAATGTATAATTATATATATATAATTCTTATGAAAAGAGGCAGACTTTGTTGAACACCTGAGTGTTCTACATAATTATGTTTCCAATATATTCAATACATATGTTACATCTGGAGAGATATATATATATATATATATTTGTATAAAAAAGTAGGGTTCACCTTGCTCTTTTTTTTATATATGAGCCCCAATGTAGGTGGAAGTGAGCAAAAAAATACATTTTTCATTATCATTTACCACTATTATCATGATAAAACAATAAACATCTGTATATAAGTATGGCCTTATTTTAATAAAGCGTTACACGTTTATGCAATAAGAAAGCAATTTTATTGTTATTTTGAAGCTTTTTACCTAAAATTGAAATTTACAAATTTGTATTGCTTTCTGTTGAACATTAATATTTATGTCAATTAATTTCAAGATTTGATGGAGAAAAATGTATATCACTGTTTGATAGAAAAACAATTCATTAACAAAATTAACCACAAAATATATGTCTTTATCATAGAACAAAGACTTTGTTTCACAATTATGATACAATGATTTTATTATCATATTTCTAAACATTTATTCAAGTGTCTAATGTGCATGACGAACACTGTTACTGAAAATGTACACTAAGGCTACAAGGCTATGTTGCTACAAGGCCTTTCTGAATCTGACAATTGAGGATGCTCAGAAACAATGGTAAGGAACCTCCTTAAAAGTAAAATTTGCATTTCTCGCACAAATCGAAATACTCCTTAAATCATGACCATCGCCGTGTATATATCAATTACAAGGCCTCTATCGGTTGTGATGAGTTATTTTAGTTATTAATGAACTAGGAAAGGGACTTTTAATTTAATTAATACAATATTTACAAGTTCAATTTCAGAATAATTTGTACTAATGAACAACGCCCATAACTCCATTAAAGTGTAACGAGGCTTAAAGGTGCATACTTTGTGGTGTTGAGGTCACTTATTCCCAACTTTATAAATGATGTTATTTTATCCAGAAGTACTTACTGTTACATTTTGGTGACAGTCATCTTAGTATATTGACGATATGAAGGCAAAAGTAGTGATTTCTTATCGAAAACCGGACAATACACCGCGATTGACGCGCGCCAATTAGCCAAACGTTAGGACAACAAGACAAATTTAGGTTAATAATAAATAGGTCCCATAACTACTGTTCATGTAAATGGACGTGTAGTTTCGGTTTCTGCACATGCATGAAATTTTTCAATTTTATTTGGAAACTAGTAATTATGATATGTTTGACGATTGGGGATGAGTATACAAATTTATTGAATTTTTTGTACTGTAAAAAGCACATATAGTGTATTAAAGCCAAATGGAATTTTATGAAACACAATGGATGTTATACATCAATAATCGGAGACGTTTCGTTATCTTGGTGTTGTAAAATCAATGTCTTAGACAATGGTAACGTCATGGCCATTTTAGTACAGAAATATGTATTGCACAATGATGCTGATGAGACATGCAGTGGTACATGCATGTTATGTGACGTTGTCGCCGTGTATCATCGTACACCGGCAGTAGAGATAGTGGAGAGGTATACATCGATGATATGTTTGTAGAGAGGAGTAGAGAACCAAAGACACGGTACTTAACACAATATTTCTCTGATTTCCTATTACGTCAGGTGCACAGTAATGAATACATTACTCTAAAAGTAGAACCATGGGCTCTGTAGCCCATAGGGATTTGATTTGTTATCTAAGGGTGAATATCTACATTATCTTAAGTAATACATCGTTAAAAAACATGCTTTTAGATCGTGACCCCCATTTGGCCAAGGAGTCTGTACACAACATTTCAGCTTTCTATAGCTTTTCATACTTAAGAAGAGGATGAAAATAGGTTTTAAGTCATGAACCCTGTGACCCACATTTGAGCTTGAGGTCACGGTCATGAAAACTACACTTTTAGAATCCCCATTGGCCAAGGAGTATGTACACAACATTTCAACTTTCTATAGCTTTTCATACTTGAGAAGAAGATGAAAATAGGTTTTTAGGTCATGACCCCTGTGACCTATTTTGGGGGTCTACAATTTAGAATCCCCATTGGCCAAGGTGTCTGCACATACATTTTCAGCTCTCTAGAGTCACTGGTTCTGAAGTAGAAGTCGAAAATGCGAAAAGTTTACAGACGAATGGACGGGCGGACGGACGGACGCCGGACACCATGCCATGCCATAAGCCAACCTTTTTCCTCCCAATGTTCCCATATGGGAACATATGCTTTAAACCTTCGTAAAAAATTCACATTTTAAAAATTATATACTATTTTGACAGTTGTGATTTTGACATAAATACGCACAACGTGGTAGGTTTTGTAACATTTTTTACTGTATAATGACAATGTCCCAAAATGGGTAAAAATCAGGTTTTTAGACGAAAACATATTTATTTATTTATCAGATTTGAAATTTTATGAAAATTATTTTGTTGATATTTTCTAATAGATAACTGATGCTGCTATAATATTTTTTAAAAAAGTAAAAACAAAACAAAGAGTATAAATGAATGGATAAAGTTGATTGTTCCCACGTGGGAACATTGGAAGGAAAATCACAAAAGTTATTCAAAATCGGTAAATTTGACTAAAAGAATAAAAACATCAAAATATCGGTCTAATGATTTATTTCAATGTTATTTTGGTTAGTAGGGGTTGTGGATACGATTTCGACAACATTTATCATTATGCATCATCAATGAGACTCGTATGTGCATTTCTAGTTGTGAATTGTTATGTTTGCATAAATTTTGACCAAATAAATGTTCATGTTTCAAACATTATACAATGTGTATGTATTGTTACGATAACTGTCCCAACGTTCCCACTTGGGAACATACCAACATCTCACAAATTGTGAGTAGCATCAGTTTAAAATTTTGGATTTGCTTTTTCTACATCGTTATGAGGCTCTATTATGAAAATGAAACGATTCTGACAATGGGATCCAGTAGTGGGATAATTAATGTTAAGGCCTTATTAGCTTAACATTCATTGGTATGCATAACTTGACTTCTGCAGGAAAGAACCCATGCCTTGGAAATTGTTTCAGATCGTTCTCTAGAGCGGAATGTCGCTTTTTCTTTCTTTGCTTGAATGTGTACTTTTTGTATCATAAATTGCTGTACCGTTCGTAGTTTCGGTTGATGTACCCCTAGTAGATTTACATACGTCTCTCTCTCTCTCTCTCTCTCTCTCTCTCTCTCTCTCTCTCTCTCTCTCTCTCTCTCTCTCTCTCTCTCTCTCTCTCTCTCTCTCTCTCTCTCTCTCTCTCTCTCTCTCAGATGTCATTTCAATAGAAAAACGGAAACTTCCTTCACTTTACATATAATACATCAATTCACCTTTTTCATTGACAGAAAATTCAGCTTACCAACTGTAGTCACCCATCCGCTGTAACCATCATCTGTATATGTCCAGGTTGTATATAATACAGTCAGGGACGCCAGTATCAATGCGAGGGCGCTAACTAAAGATATACCTGTCCAGTTCATGATGAGAGCAGCTTAAACACTTACATAAGTTTGTGTGTCCTCGGCAACTTCTCAGGACAAATGCTCTCTTACCTGGAGTGTGTTCACCAGACCGTCACTGAAAGGATGAACGATGCGTTCTAGATATTCTAGAGGTAAACGACACGCCAAGGTACGGTTTATGAGTTCGTTACATGGGTTGTAAGTGTATGTTTTATGCAGTCATAAGTGAGGTCCTTGAAGGCAACGATTGACTTTAATGAGCAGCCAGTTGCCTCAGTTTCTGTTAAGAACCCTTTTTGTACCCTTTTTTTTACTGTTTTCTTTTCGATGCATGTGTGATTTGAATCCCAGAGTGAACAATGATGACAGTTCAGAATATAAACGACAGGTTGACTGTTCACTCCATTTAACGAGTTCATTGTAGATTGTTGAATTTCGCCTTGCCGCGTTTTAGTGTTGTATGGAATGGTTGATTTATAACACTTATCGCATATTGCTATTTGTTTTTGTTTTTTTCGTTAGTATCATTTTCTTCTGATTTTGTTACGGTTCTGACCCAGAGTGGTATTTAAAGCATTGCAAAGTAGTCGCATTAGTCTCCGAGCCACTGGCGTGATTTGAACCTTTTGATCCATAGTCGAACTGCGCATCCCCGCGTTACTAATACACCGCTGTGTAGAATACACAATGTTCGCGAACACGATGTTAATTTTGTACAGTAGTGTACGTGCGTTGTATTCCAAACGGACACAGGGTAAAACGTATACACTTCGCTCCACTTTTATGCCCTGGGTTAAAACCCACATTAATCTTCGCTCTTCACCTCTGATCCAGCAAATCATATACTTTTATCGCCATGGTTTGATAAAATTTCAGCCAACCACAGAGAGCCATTTAAACTGCAGTTGGCTTTCGCTCTTCCGCCCTTCCTCAAACGATCGGTAATGGTATCATGTCCGAGTCCAAGTTGAGCTATCCGGTTGAGTTTGTTACAGCAGATCATGTACATGTTATCCTGAAATGATATTTGCATTCATCAAAGTAGGTGCGGTAAACCTTTGACAAATCTTTTCGGAAATCTGTATAATTTCTGCAATGATCCGCCTCAATATTGCCGACTCGTCTTTTAAGTGCTGTCAATGATCGTCTATTGGTAGATAGTTTCGATGGCACAGGTCACAGCGCGGAGGTTTATGTGGTGTAGCCCAGGTTATAAAAGTGGAGCGAAGCATATACGTTTTACCCTGAGACAGAAGGAGGTTGACAGTACTATAAGAACGAGCAAGGTACCGACCTCGTGTCGCCCAATATAGACTTGCAGCAGGTCGTTGTAGTAATTTGACCAAGCGTTGGAAGATGAGCTTGAGTATATTCTACTCATTAAGATGTACTTAACTTTCAATTAAAGCCAATCATCATCAGAATTTGTTTTGCAAAATAAACCAAGTTACTGCCTTATAATTATCTTGTTAAACTCGACCGCCTATTTCTGTTGTTAATTAGCAAATTAAAAGCATGTTAGCTTATGTTTTAAGTGCTTTACAAGGTGTACCTGTTCGAAATAGTTATGGTTTATTCCAAGCCTAATGGTAAAACTCATTGATCATGTACTTCAGAAAACAAAACCTGTAAAAATGATTGTTTCCAGTTTTATGACTCTGTTTATTTCCCAAGTAATTTATTTAACATGCATTTTCTCTCAAACAAATATGGCTTTATCTGTTAACGCGGTGTTACATGAATACGTAGACGCATCGTAGACCTGTACGCATCATTTGTTAAACAATACCTTATCATTATCTGCATGATGAATATTTCACCATATGTGGAAGGGCATTGGCTTCGTTGAGTATCGCTTTAGTTCAGTTGGTAGGGCGTCGAATTCTTGCCTAGCACTGGGTTCAAGTTCTGTTGGAGATTGTGTCAAGATCATCACTGTTACAAATTATTCTGGTTCCCGGAGTCTCATGCGCTGCGTAACTGGTGAATGGCTTACTATCTATGTCAAGTCAGTCGCCAGTTACGCAGGGCAACAGACTCCGGGAACCAGCATGTGTTATAAATATACGCTAAATAATAATTATTAATAAGATATTTTGAAACCTCGTTTCAATCAAACCGAGCGTAACATAGTACCCGTTCGTCGATCTGAGTACATCCCCGCAGAGGTCATGTCAGATGACCTTCAATGTGACATTGCACCTTCAATAAATTCAACAAGAGGTCTTCTTAGTTATGACATTGAATGTGGTGTTCCTTATGTAACTCAAGTCGGTGAAATCATGGCTTTCTAGACTTGTAGATGATTGGCTGGGGTGAAAGGTCACCTGAGCAAACTTCTATGGTGCACCTTTGTCTGTCGCAGAGAATGTGTCTACTAGCAAAACTGATTTGGTGCAATATGGTATATTCAGTACATCGTTATCCGTGGTAGTTCTCACAGGTTTAACTTACACTACACATTGGTCATAAAATAGATTGAATACAGACTCTTATTGAAAAAGTTTATTTATTTATTTATTTATTTATTAGGATAACATCACATAATAAATACAACATTTGTCAATTCTTGACAAATACCATGTTTATCTCATCTCATGAGGTAGAAAAGGTATATATAATATAAACATTCTACCTCACTCGATGAGATAAACGTTGTACTAGTCAAGACAAAAGACAGATATCCTCTATATATCACCTAAGCTCAATATGTATACCAGTCTCAAGATGTATGGACGGCAAACTTTTCACAATCGCTTAATCAAAATAGTTTTCTTGTAAACTACTAGGCAAAAGAGATACCAACAAATAAATATTAGAAACAGGAGATAAATAAATCTGAACTTAATTTCCCCTTTTTTGAGAAGCCAAATGAACTAAAAATATAATATTTTGAACCAGTATCAGATCAAATTTCTGATATACACCTTTAAACAATCGGCTTATTGGAATCTCCTTGGTATGTTTTATCGCTAACTTTTTCAACTTCATTTCCATATCAGTTTTAAATTATCACTTTAATAAAACAATAAAAATAATAGTTGTGAATCAGCGATGTCAGCCCCCTAGACATAAGCATTTCACTTATTTTATCATAATGTACGAAATAGTGTAAACTTTCAAAACATATGCTTATCAAAGATATTCAACATCCACTCTAACCAGCAGCAGTGTTTGTTATCGTTTCTGTTGAATTTGTTATCTTTTCTTATACCCGGTGATTTAGTTCAGACGAAGCCGAATATAAAACGAATATATACGAAACCTCAAATTATGTAATGTCAAATTAAGTATTTCCGCATTTTCTCAGTTACAGACACGAGGGCTCTGTTCCATAACATCCATAACAGCGAGCGCTTAATAATCGCTCATTGAGCGCTACATTAAACCTCTCTTGAACGCGATTGCTCAATGTAGCGCTACGTAGCAAGGCGAGCAAACTTCGAGGAATTTGCACTGTATCGTTCAAGAGAGAGTGAGCGCTACTTGAGCGCTACTTGAGCGCTACTTGAGCGCTACATTGAGCAATTTAAGCGCTCGCTGTTATTGAACGGAACCGAGGTCTCTTGTTTTGGCACGAGACGAAGTCGAGAGCAAATTATAGGGACCGAGGATCTTTTGAAACTCGGCCTCTATGAACATACGTAAAGACAATTTTATAAATTAACGGTAGTCTCCCATTGTCCCTACATCCAATCTTCCTAGTCTAACGTTAAGTCTCAGAAATATTTTTTTCTTTCCAGCAACATTTTACAAACAATTCAAATAGTTATACCAAATGGAGCCCTAAAGATGCCTGAATTTGAGGTGAATTAGTACTCTAGACTTGCAAAAAATTCTCGACTGGGTTTTTCGTCAATTAAATATTCTATGGTGTGGATGACAGACTACCCATCTCCCATACAGCTCGTAAACAGTCTACGGTCTATCACTCTACCTATGCCTAGCCTGTTGCCTCTCACAATAACATGATAAGATACCAGCTTCAATGCGTCAAAGAGACTATACTTGTTTCTGTTCTTGCCCCACCCAATATCCTTCAATTTCAATATTAAATTTTATATTGTGAAAACACATTGTCAGTGGAAACAGGGCCTGGGGTGGGGTGAATTCATGTGAACTAAATCAACGAATTTACAAATTAGCTAGTCGATCAGTGCAAAGCCAGGGATAACCACAGTCAAAGGTTGAGATATTTACGTACTATCGCTATACTTCCCACGTTAGCTCTGCTTGTTTGGATCATAGTGTGGATGTTGCTAAGGTCAGAGTTTACTAATGACCAGCAGACATCACCCACCTGTCCACTCAGCCCCTGGTCAGTAACATGAGCTGACCAAACATCAGCTCCCATCACAAGTCAATAAGAAACTGCTTGTCCGAGCACTAACCACGGATAGGGTTCTACGTCCCAAGGGAGGCTACTCTAATCGTTGCTCCAAGCGCTGCTCTTAACCCCATCACCGACCAACCGTCATGTATGCAGGTTAATGTGTGGCTCAATAAAACAGTGATTGAAAAACGTAGGAAGTATTCAGACAAACTTAATTACCATGGCATGACACCCAAACAACGTTTCACGAAAGGTAATTGAACCAAGTCCATGTATTATTAAGGGAACTTATATATTGTATTTTCGTACATCAAATAAAAACTATGCATTGCTTCATACCTTTTAAACTGTGGAAAGGTTTGTTATTCAATTTTGAAAAAAGGTCTTTTTTGTTTGAGAAAGTACATCTCACAGGGACATATATACTGACGTACGTTGAAAAGAAACTGCCCACTCATGGCGTGTTCATCAAATTACACAACAAATAATCAATACATGAAGTTTTGAAGATAGGTAGGGTCCAACAAGTTTATGGCAATAACCAACTTTTTAAAAGTTTGTTTGGAACGTCGATATAATTAGTGAATATTATTACGCCACATAATTAAACTGAGGTGCAAAAGAAAGTATATCACTCAGTTATATTTATCTTATGTATAATTTTCAAAGTCACATATCTCGAATTTTCGACGTCGTATTAAAAAACTGACTAGTTTGGCAAATTAGTCCAAAACATTAAATCAGTCAAAGAATACCTGTACGCGTTTTTTGTTTTTTTTTTAAATTTAAATTAAAAAAATTAAATTTTAAAATTCCCCCAAATTAATTTTGACAAAACACAATTGTTAATCGACATATAAGACATACTCTGTGTGAAAATCAATAACTGTGCCTCGTCCTGCACACATTTACAACATTTTGAACATGGTAGGGGTCTTGTTGGTGTAAATTTCATTTCTTACCCCCGTCTACTTTAAATAATGATATTTAAGTTAAAAAGTAAAACAGTCACTAAACAGTCATTCAAACTACTGCCGAAAGGTGTTATTGTATCGTGCCATAATCAGATGCATCTAATTTCTTTAAAATATTCAATTAATGGAAAACAACTGAGTGATATACTTTCTTTTGCACCTCAGTTTATATTCTCAATCATTTATAACCATAAAGCTATTTGTTCCATTTACATACATATATGAACTTAATAACGTCATGTCATGTCATTCTTTCTTCCGTGAAGGGTATCCAATGTAAATTTATACTGACATTGTACTGATAGAAGACCAAATACGCACTCCTGGAAAAGCAGAGGAATTTGAATGTATTTGATAAGCAAATGTCTGCTTTGTTAAAAAGTATACACATTTTCATTCGTATCAGTGTGTGGTTCTTTTGATATTTAACACGTATTCAAACACGTATAGAGAGTGCTGAACTCACAATGATTTTGGACAGAATGTTCGACATTTCATTGAAAATCTATAAAACATGGAAACTAAGTTAATAAAAGATGATATCGACCTCAACAGGAGTCTATAATTGTATATTGTAGGCATACATTACCTCATAGGATTAGTTGAGGCATCATCGATGTAGGACGTGCTGTCGATTTGCAAATTCTGCACCGATCATGGGTGTACTGACTTACAGGTGCATCCATTGTGTTGTTTGGGGTCACATATGCCAAACGTTATAAATAGTGTTATTTTATCGGGAAGTAATGACTTTTGCAGAAAATTGCCGTTTTGATGATAGTCGACTCAGTATACAGGTGATATTAAGGGGAAAGTATCGATTTCTGATCGAAAACCGGACAATGCACCGCTTTCAGTCAAACGTAATTTTCGAAAATACTAATTTGTGTTGATAATGTTTAATAGGTCACATAACTACTGTGCATGTAATTGGTCGTGCAGTTTCGGTTTCTACACACGCATAATGATGTTTACTCGATTTTAATTGGAAACTAGTACTTATGATATATTTGGCGATTGGGAATGAATATGCAAGCTTTGTAATGTAAACAGCCAAATAACATTTTATGAAACACACTGGATGCACCTTTAAGATGATGGAATGGCATTAACTCGAGGTGAGGTGAGGTGAGGTGAAGTGAGGTGAGCATTTATCACGGCTGCTATTATTATCACAGGGAGAAATCCTTCAACACCAGTGTGGCTCTACATTGCGGTGAAATAATGTGAGCATCGGCTGGAACTAGCGCTTGATCTCACTGAAACATTGAAGCCAAACCTGACTGCATGTAGAACAGTTCTCCACAGCAGATAACGTTACGGAGCCTCTGGAGGTATTGGTAGCCCGGACTTCTTGAACCGAAGCCGGACCGCTAACCACCCGCGTCTAGAGGGATCCTCGACCTGATACACCAGGGGGCAAAATAAAATAATAATTCGATGATGGAAAATGGATCCGCTTTGCTTAACCGAACAATAACCATTTTTTAGAACTCTATTCTTTATTGAGGAAGATTGTTTTGCAATTGGTAAAATGTCTTTTTCCATTTCCTGAGACCTATTAATTTTCATTAGGCAAAGTGCTACATCCCCTTTAATATCGTTTACACAGATACATATTTGATAACGATACTCTTTGATACTGTCTTACTTTTACAGTTAAAGCATTGTATCTATTATTAAACAAATGTTCATAATTGAAGTATATGTAAGTATATAGTCGAGTAGGGGTGGTATGATTGATTATGCATTTATCTCAAAATTAAATTTTCCATTTTAAAACATTTAAGTCTGGCTCAAGGAAATGTAAGTAAAATGCCAAAGATTACATGGTTGTCGATGATTTACAAGAAGAAAGCGTGTAGTGTCTATCTCTGCTCACTGTACTCATCAACCATTTCAAGAATGTTAAGTACATAACCGCTGTTAACCGAACTTAAAATTCTTCAAGTACAGCTTTATAAAACCGTCTGATATTCTCGCTCGTTAAGAATTCTGCTTGATTGATTTAATAAGAGTAAACTCTGTTTAATAATGATTACTAATGATTAAGTATATGTTAGTAAGTATAATAAATAAGTACGTTCCAATTATCAAGCAGTGGAATTATAATTACATCCTCCGTTCAATGAGAATAACCTTTCTTAATACATCACACTCTGTAATTTAAAAAAGTAAGTCCCTGAAATGAAAATTTCAGCATAAAACTCCAATTTGAAAAATGGAATTAAGTGAGGAGTCGTGGCGATCTCTTCGTTTTCAGGCTTATATTGGACTTTCTTGTCTTGTTATAGACCTTACTCTTTAGTTTATTATACTGGATAAAAAGGTTCGTGATATACGTAAATATATAATTTGTAAACAATGTTCACGCACTGATGAAATTAAAATCCTAAAAATTCCAAAACATTTAACTTATTCTTACAATTTATAAGAACATGCATGGCATATATCTTCTTATACTTTACATACTTGTTTAAATCAAATTGTTAAAGCCTTCGTACGTATATGTATATATCCTATCACATCACAATCAAAACAAAAACTACTTCAAGCCAAATCCTATCTTGGCAATCGTCTTAAAGGCATTTATGTGAAACATAATCTACCACTTTTCTCCATACCGACGGCGGAGATATGGTAAGACAGAATTGAAGATCCGCTCGCGTCTTCTACAATGCGAGCATCTATTGTAGTAAAAACATTCCATCTTATTTCCTCTGTGACGTGGGGCCGTCTCATAGGTTCCGAAATGGCACCGGGACGCTTTGGTTTCAACAGATTTGAACCACGTGCGTAAAACGCTCCCGCCTATAGTTTGTCTGAAATATCGCCAGCTTTCCACACCTTAAATTTCCTAGTTTTTCGAGAAGATCCCATTAACGTTTAAGGTGCCCCGCGCAGTCATTCAGGACTTACCTGTCCATCTGCTCACACCTGTGCTAATTAGCAGCCCAAGGGAGGTAAGTATTTTCACCTTTCAATGTACAAATGATATCAATATGCAGTAAAGATATAGAGTATATGATAACAATGCAATATAAGTGATAGTTGTGCCATCAGATTTTCTCTGCATAGATCTTACTCATATCTAGTATAAGCTTAGTTTGTTGGTGCCTGGGGTATCGGTTCGAATCCATCTTACCAGAATCAAACCATCTAAATTCGGTTTCTAATACGAGGTCCCTGTCCGTCCTTGTCTGGTTTATTTATTATTCGTTAATCCTTGATTTGCTTTTCACCAGTAAAGCAGACTGAACGTCTATATTTCATTTAATTATATTACGATTATTTTAAGAAATAGTGGATTTTGATAATGATATCCCATTTTTTCTCAATATATATATATTTATATATATATATACATGTAGTTTAATGTATGTGGCGTATAGAGCTGCATTTGAATTACGGAATATAATGATCTATTTGTTTTCTACATGTTAGAAGCGCTAGTCCAATTTCCAATTCCCTTACAAGGCTCAGTTGTCATTTTCAGTTGCGCAGATAATTTTTAACATTTTGATTTAATTTGATAAGCAGTCAGTTTAGTAGGAAACTTCAACACATTGCATAATGCTACTTAAATTGTGATTATAGGTTCATAGTTTTACCATTATAACTGTCAGTTACCAATATAGTGTATTAACCATTTATACCATAAACTTTAGTGAACTATATTCAATGATCGTTGTTCCACCAACTGTCACGGCAAACATTTTCACCGGTGTTATTGCATTGTTACTTTGTCTACTAAGGCTCTAGGTTTAAGCTGACATTGAAGTTGGAACTGTCTGCGGCGGGCGAGGCAGTCTGTTTACATCCAGTCCTCGTGTACAAAATCTAGTACACTGGAGCGGGGTTGCATCATTGTATAGCTCAGCAGGTGTGGGTACCTTGGTTCGGTAATGCTTATTTGAGAAGTGTGGGGGTTCGAACTCCGGATGGTAGGGTATTTTGATGGTTTCATTGCAATATACGTTATCGTGTTCAAGATCTTCTGACGGACATCAAACGCGAAGTTGTATATATCTGTGTGGAGATCCTGAAATTGTTCAAAATGAAATATATGTATTAAAATGTGTTTGTATGATTTTCATCTGTATTCTACGTTTTATAATTATGTTCAAACCAACCATTCATTTACGGAATTTCACATAACAATCATCATTGCGATTATTTTTAGAAAACCCAATCTGAAAAAAAAACAATATACACGTTTGTACATGATAAAACGCTATGTATGTCTGCTTTTTGAACTTCTTCAAATATATCATCATATTATATAACATGAAGCCTTTGAAAGACGTTTATATAGCAAGAGGAAAATGTAGGTTTTCAGAGTATATGCTTACTCCTTCATCAGGTCGAATGTGATGAAAGAGTAAGCATATACTGCAAAACGTCGTGAATGTTCACATCTAAGCAATTGATGTCCATAAAATATTCTTCTTCTTATATATAACATGCGTCAGCAGATCCAAAGGGGTATTTTGACTCCTTTTGAGAATCATTGCCAACCTGACTCCCTCCCAACCCAATTTTGCCTGGCGCGCTTAACTGTACAACACCACCCCTAGATCAATTTCCTCATAACTCAAATGAGTGGATTCTTATTGCGTAATCGCATCATTTCTGTCAGCCTGTAATGACCAGACACATTTGTTTTGCCTGTCAATAACGTCCTTGTAGTCCAGGTTCCGAGTGTAACCATTCTGTAAAGCAGACCATTGATCACTAAAACCAAACCAACTCCAACAATTTTAGAAATTCTAGAATCTTCAATGAAGTAATTTTAGAGGGGTGATTTAACACATTGTTCTAAATGTTAATATTTTGTTCGCGAAATTAATTTCAGAGACTTGCTAGACCAACCTAGTTTCTAGACATCTTGTTATCAAGAGATGCATGTCTGTCTATCAGCTGTAGGATAAGATGGCCATGTGCTGAAACATCTCTGTTATCTGATCTGCAACTATGGGAAGCCAACAGGTTCAGAAAGGTTCTCAAAACTAGGAACAGTCAGGGCAGAGGTTCACAGGAAGAAGAACGCGGACAATCGTCGTCGTGTTTACCTGTCTATTTGTACATCACAGGTGACCCGAGAAAGATTCGGACCTCACGCGGGGAGTAAAATGGCATGGTGGCCAATATAGCCAGACTATGTGCCATAGGGTTATGGGCTAAATGCAGAAAGGTCTCTCGCATTTTCTTGTGAACGATACAGATGTAAGATGAATCGTGTACATCTAGCCACCCCATTTCCCCTAAAATGATCGTTTTAATATTTCCCTTTGGTGGATGAACCCTTAATCAATTGAGGAAAGACATTACACCTTGTAAACGGGTTAAGGTCTTAATCTGATATATATATATATATATATTTCATATCTAAGTCACGTCTGTAACGCTTTTCTATCAGGATCAAACTATCACCTCCAGTACGTTTTCGGGACGAGTCGATTACGGGATTCGAACCCGTACTCAGGCACATATCCTAAGCAATGTCTCAACATGTTAACCTCTCAGCCACCTAACTTTGCTACCTAAAAAAACTAACAAATATAATGAAAGGTATAATTGTATTGTAATGGTTGAGTTTCAGTTTGGGTCGACGTTCCCATTGGTACTTCCAATCCTCACCAAACTTGGTAAACTGTTTTCCCATTTAATGCAAATGTGCCATTTTTTCAATTCTATTTTCTTTTTTTTTCCATGGTAACTATTTGGACTGTATCGTTTTGAAGGAAAGGGTTTGTTTCCGTAACATAACTCTAAAACTACTTCATCAATCTTCGTCAAATTTGGTAAACTGCCTCCCCATTTCATGCAGATGTGCCTTTTTAGGGGTTTGACCATTTTCCAGTTCTTTTGTCCATGGCAACATTTTGGACTTTGTCTTTATTTTATTTTTATTTGAAATGAATTGTTAATGCTCCTAAGGTGAGTGAAGGGAAGAATATGCTTTAATATATAGTTAAAGTGAGTTGAACTTCATCAGGCGGAATGAAATGCCAAGAATGCAATTGGGAGAATGCAGAAGGAAAGTAGAAGAGTGGATAGTTGCTCTTTACAAGGAGAATTGTATGTAGGATCCGTCGGTATTTCGGTTTGAAGCGATCATGAGTCAAGGAGTCGAAGTAATACTTAGAACGAGGTGTAGAAAGGGTTATTGAAATGTCTTTCATGTGAAATGTTACCACGTGTTGGAGTAAGACAAGGTTCATATGTAGCAGATGTGTGCAGTAGGATGTGTCTGTCTGCAGTGATACCCTCCCAGCATACACTCAACCGCGAAAGAAACGTCACCATACAAACTACAAGATAATTCAATCTAAGAGTGAACAACACGAGACAGAGAAACAGAGATGCGTGATACCTCCAGAAGCCAACTAAACTAAATTTAACTAGACACAATTTGAAATTCTAAAACATCATTTGTTCACGTTTTTGAGGAACACGGGTTTCAAAAAGTCCTTGTTTTCTAATCTCCTTAACTAGACGAGATGGAAGAGTCAAACATGGCGTTTTAGGCTTGTTTTGTGACGTCCTAGAGTGAATACGCGTCAACAATTTTAAGTTCAAGAAGGTTTTTTTTATGTTGACAGCGTCATTGTTTAATTAAAATTTTACATTTTATGTCTTTTTACGTTAACCGCAAACACTATTTTGAAAAAGCGATTTCAACGCCTTTATAATGTTGTACTTGAACAGGTATGAAAGTAAAAGTATTATACTCTGATGTATCAAAATGTGGGTACCTCTTTACAAATTATGTCCCTATTAAAAATAATTCAAAATGGAGTTTCTCCGGCAACAGTATTCCGATATTTAGTGTTGAACATGTGCTGACGTTTCTTTTGGGTTGAGTGTATGTTGGACGAGACCAATAGAGACAGGATAAATTGGGGTCTAACACCACTTACATGAATACGTGTATTGTTCTGTAGTATTGTATTGTGTATTGTAGTGATAACGTTTATTAATGGGCTACAGGCACATTAATGAAAATTAAGTTAAAACAAGGCGGCGCTTATTTGATAAACGGTAATTCTCCTCTGATTAAGTATTGCTTGGACAATCAGTATTTGTCAAATGTGGCTTTCCTAGGTGGACACTATTTGATAAAAATCAATTGGTATGAAGTAATGATTGCATCACCATCTAAACTGCCAGGCAGAAAAAAGTACACACTTCTGTTTTATCACATATATGATTTCCAATTACAAATATCTTAAGTTTTCGATGCATAGTGAATAGTGTAGGCGTTTAGTCAGCAGTCAAAGAATACTTCTACTGGGTTTGATTTAATTTTAAAAAATTCTTCAAATATTATTTTAGATAAAACATAACTGTTCATCGACATATAAGACATGTGTGAAAACATATGTGAAAATTAATAAATGTGCCAGATTCTGCACATATTTACAACATTTTAAACAAGGTAGGGGTGATGTTTTTCCATTTCATTTCTTACCCCATTTAACGAATATATTTGAACTAAAATGTAACCACAGACACCAATCAATTCATTCAATCTACTGCAGATGAGCATTATTTTATACTGCCATAGTCAAATGCATCTGATTTCTTGTAATATATTGAATTAATCAAAATCAACTGAGGTGTGTACTTTCTTTTGCCTGGTAGTTATATATGCTGGACATTGAAAGCGCCACTGGCTGCCAAAAACAAATTGAAAAAATGTAAAATATATTCATGAACGTAAGACTGTAATATTTTTAGGTAATATCTGTTGTACTTTGGGGCTTTGACCTTTCTACAAATAGACATCACGAATCTTGGATATCTGATTGCATGCCACCTCTTGATAGAAAAACGGGTTCCATTAGATTGATTTGACAATGTAAGCATGGTTTTGCCTTGTAGGTTTAGAACACTATAGATTGGTAACTCGTCAACTTCCCAACGCAAGGCATAACTCTTGCCAGTCCCCATTACTGGCTGATTTATTTGAAGGTACATCCATTGTGTTGTTGGGGATTAAATATGCCAAACGTTATATTTATATAGTTATAAATGGTCTTATTTTATCAGGGGTACCAACTGTTACCGAAAACTACCATTTTGATGATGCTCGACTTAGTATATTGACGATATGAAGGTAAAAGTATCGATTTCTGATCGAAAACCGGACAGTGCATCACGTGTGGCGCGCGCCAATGAGTCAAACGTAATTTTGTAATCTTATTTAAACGAGACAAAATAACAAATTTTGGTTGATAATGTTCAATAGGTCATATAACTACTGTGCATGTAAACAGGACGTGTCCTTTCGGTTTCTGCGCATGCATAATGATGTTACTCGATTTTAATTGGAAATTATGATATATTTGGCGATTGGGGATGAATAAGCAAGCTGAGTGAATTTGTTTGTATTGTAAACAGCACATATGGTGTGTTGGGACGTTGTAAAGCCAAATAAAATGTTATTAAATACAATGGATGCACATTTAAAACCTTGGAGTATTTCACTCGGTTTTCGGTGCTAAGATAATGAATCGCTGCACCTGAAATCCGACTTCCTAGCACGGAAATATTAAGGAAATACTGCAAGACTTAAATCAACCAGTGATGAAGACTAGCGGGAGTTATGCCATGCATTGGGAAGTTGGTAACACATTGTTTCAAAGGCAACTTGTCGAAATATCCAAATTTTGAATGTAATTTTTCAGGGCACTTATAATAATATATGTAAAATATGTTTCAAGGATCAAGAAAATATCAGCATCAGCAGAGTGTTTTATTGGGGTATTTACCACTGGCAGTTCACGCCATCTCCTAAGAGTTTGAGAACTCCTCCAAAAGATTATGCGCCTTTACCATTCCAACACAAGTACTTTTAGCTCCAGGGTGTTTCGCTGCATGCGAAAACACGTTAAAGGTCAGACGGGATATTACTGTGCCGATAGACATTGCAGCAAAACCTCCATCGGTATTACGGCGTTCTGCGTCTTTTAAAAAAGCATATCTATATAGTAAGGCATTGTTCCTGTCTTATCGTGCAGAGTACATACCTTGTTTCGTAAATGACCTAATTCAATATGACCATACATTCATCATCATCTTCCTCCTCCTCATCATCATCATTATCATCATCATCATCTGATCATTACAATCATCGTCATCGTCATCATCATCATCATCATCATCATCATCGCCATCATCATCGTCACCATCACCATCATCATAATCATAATCATAATCATCATCGTTGTCCTCGTCATCGTCATCGTCAGCGTCATCATCATCATCATCATCATCATTATCATTATCATCTGTATCAGCATATCATCAGTATCAGTATCATAATCATAATCATAATCCTCATCATCATCATAATTATAATCATCATCCTCATCCTTATCGTCACCATCATTATCATTATCATCCTGCTCAATCTCATCATCATCATCATCATCATAATCATCATCCTCATATTGTCATCATCACCATAATCATTACCATTATCGACATTCTCGTGGCACATTTTGCTCCGTTACCTAACCCCTAGGACCTTTGAAATTGTTTACTAAGATATCCATTTGATATCGAGTTTAGCAAATGTGACGGCTACGTCGATTGAACCTGCAACGTACATCCAGCTTTGGTAAATCGTCAAAGAATTGTACTTGCTATCGAAACATTAGCTTACACAAGTTACTCATTGGATTATCATCCAGATGAACAATTATCTGGTCTCATGGCAAAACATGTTCGTAAATGTTTTCATATTAATACTCATATTATTCATATTCAGTTCTCCTGGTGAAAAGTTTCAGGGCTGATATGTTTAGAGAAATGTAAGAGCTTTGTCATATCAATTGACATGAAATGTGTGCAGTACGACATCAGAACAAAATATTTTTTCAGAGATTATTTGTTACTTTGGTAAAGAGCTCAACCATTTTATAGATAATTTGTGCGTTGATAATTTGAGTTCTTGTTAGAATAAGATTTGGGGGAAAAGTATGTCAGCTGGAACTTCATCTGTAGCAATCATGGAAACAAATCGTTTAAAGAAGGTCTATGTCTTATCAGCCCCTGAAAGATACTGCAGGAGGATAATGTACTGGTGTAATGTCGGTGCGTGCGTGACGTAATAAAGATTGGCAGTTATGACCACGATGTCACAATTCTGGTAATAATGATATCTTGCCTGCTTTCACTTAAAACCTTATCGTCACCTTGTCATTGACGACTATTAATTAACATTATTCTAAATTTGACCCTTTGTAAAACAAAAAACTCAAATTCTTGAGAGATTTGAAAAAAGTTTTGTTTGGACTGACAATAACAACTCGTTTAATAAAAATGGTATAACCCATACGCTTGTTTAGTACACTCTTTTTATCAGAGGTTTTAAAGGGAACAGCGGGGACGGTCCTGGAAAGCTCTTCAGTATAAAGTTACCCTCACAGCTTGAAGTCAGGGAATACTATCTGTAGAACTAATTGAGGGATACGATATATAAGGTATCTGCTAAATCGTCTTGCTGAATGGTGCATGGACGTAGCAATGTGCACGTGCTGTTGTGTTATTTATTTCAGTTTCATGTTTTTCAATAATTTGGGTACAATTTGAATGAAAGCGTCGGTCAAGTAAGGACATTTCTATTCCCATTTACTTATCCTTACTTAATACAAATAAAGCACACTTTAACATACCTCGAAATATCTTGATATTTCTATTTCTCGAATTGAAGAATGGTTTTATTGTTCAAAGAGAAATTTGACACTGACATATGTTCGGCCTTCATAACGGACTCGCCAGTGTGTCTGATTTAGAAACCGGTTGTTATCGGTTAACTTGGAATCGTTTGTGGCTATTTTCGTTTCTTGGGCTCAACAAACCGATTCTACGTAACTTAGTTCACGAATGCTGGTTTATTTATATATTTTACTGCTGGCTGTTGATGTATTTCTAGTACTTGGGGACCTTTTCCATTTTCTCTGAACTTAGATGTAATATAACAAAAATACTAACATAAGAATCAGACAGTCGACAGTCTTTAAAGATGCATTCATTGTGATTCATAAAAAATAGTTCGCTTTAATACGTGCCAACATCTACGATATGTGCTGATTTCAGTTGAAACAATTTCACACAACTTGCATATTCATCCCCAATCGTCAAATATATCATATTTACTACTTTCCAATTAAAATCGAACAGCATGATTATATTTGTGCATAAACCGAAAATACATGCCCCATGTGCATGCACAGTAGTTATAATACCTACCCATTGCCCAACATCATCAACCAAAATTAGTCTTTTTGTCTGTTGTAAAAAAAGTTACGTTTAACTAATTGACGCGCGCCACACGCTGTGCATTGTCCGGTGTTCGATCAGAAATCGATACTTTAACCTTTATATCGCCGGTGTACTGAGTCGACTATCATCAAAACGGCAATTTTCGGCAAAAGTGAGTACTTCTCGATAAAATAACACAATTTATTACGTTTGGCACACGTGACCCCAAACAACACAATGGATGTACCTTTAATTCGAATGCTTGCCTGTATTGTTTCTGACGTTTGTATGGAATCTATTTCAAATAGATTTCTGATCAAGCACTGATCGAAAACTGAACATTTTTTGTTATCTCATTTCAACAATCGCCATTCTTTTATGATATGACAACTTCTGAATTTGAATATATTATGCAGAAATGGTGCATCTTCATAATGCCATAATATTGCTAAACTGTTCATTATAGTTTTTACGAAATCTGATAAGATATCTGGTAGGCGTTTCTTTAGGCCGACAGTGTATGTGAGGGCAATCCTAACGTCTTATTGACGCTCTTCGACGTTGTCTAACAACGATGGCACCACGGTGAAAATACACCCATAAGACGAAGCAAGATTTGTTTATATTGGTAAAACATGAATGCAATAAAACTACATATAATGATAACAAATGTCATTAGAAGTCATAGAAATAGAGTGTATAAGATATTCCTATTTTCATTCCAGTTTAGTCTCTATTCGCCTACAAAAACAAAGCCGGCTCATTAGCTGTAAGTTAAGAGAATGCATCCCTATTCTTATGAGCCCGCCCTACCAGGATCAGAGTGACCTTGATTGACTCTTGTTATAAGTATATAAAGTGGTTGAGGTCTAATAGTACATGCAATATAAAGTCAAACTTGAAAAACATCATTCAATTTTTAAAGTTAAATCATGAAAGTCTTAAGGGCTTGGGTTCGAATCCCGCAAGGTACTCGGCCCGAAAAAGTACAAGAATTTGTACTATTGAATGTAGCGTTGCTATTTCAGAAGTCGATAAAACAATGTTAGAGTACGTTTTTCCTATCAAAATCAATCTTAACCACTTTAACCAATTTACCTTATAAACTGAGATCAAAGAGACAAAGAAATGATGAAAACAAACAATCTTATTACAATGTTGTTTTCAAATTTAATCAGCCCACTTTCAAAATCTGTTTCCCTTATCTACTAAGGATAATCAGAAACCAAGTCCAGTCCCTTCAGAAGGCGTTGCTCTATTTAGCAAGAATAAGTGCCACTTGGACCGTACCTCGACTTTACCTACCTGCTTCACCTACTTGAGGCACTAAACCAGCTGCCATAATGCTTGCATTGGCATCATCAAGTCTTCCCTGGAGCAATAACGTCTTTATTGGTTAATGAGTAGGTCCCAGTGTTTCAATGGTTGGTTAACATTCGCTCCTTTGAAGGTAAATTACATTAAGAAGAACACTAACGCCTGTATGATAGTAATATTAACTCAAAACAGACCCATGGCAAATCACATCTCTTCATTAGTCAATGAAACCCAAGGAACGGTCCCATACATGTGTAGAAGCCGACAATTATGGCTCTATCTTATTATGTCCTCGTTCTAAGACCTATTAAACGCTATATAGAGAAGAAATTCTGTCTACTTTCTTAAAGTTTACAAAATTACGTTTGACTTTAGGGTTGCTGCAGGTCATGGTTCAGTGTCCGGTTTTCGATCAAGACCACGACCTTGAATGATTGTATTTTCGTTAAACGGAACTGATTGAAGTAAATAACACAAATTAAAACATTAGACATATATGGGACCTCACCAAGATGATTATGTCCCTTTAAGATCAGCTGAACAGAATTTACTTATTGTACCACGGACCAGGACAACTATATTTGGAGATAGATCCTTTGAAAAAGCAGGCTCAGTTTACTTTACAGACCTAGATTAACTGTTCAGTACACAAGGTCTTGGATAACATAAGGATGTTTTGCCCAAGCGGTAGCGCCCTCCTAGTTTGTAATTGGCATTGTTTGTAAAGTATACTATTCATAGAACAACTAGTATTAACGTAACGTAACGCTCATAAAATGATTTGCTTCCAATGGTGGAAGAAGCTTTTTTCTTCATTGAAATAACAGCCGTTTTGGTTATGTATAGATCCTATTGCCATTCGTCGAGCAGTAAGATTCTTATTGTCAAATCAGTAGACCTAAGAATCGAAATGGTCAAACAAACTTTTCTCCGCCAAGTAAATGAGATTGATAACATTTCCTATGGTATAAATGAGAGAGTACGTGTGCATTGTAGAACACGGTCAGCGCCAAACCAACATAGAATTTATTTTAGCAATCTATCACCATACCTCAAAACATACCCCATGTGACAATCAACTACTTACGTCGGCCGTGTTGATAACGTCTGTAAGTGAAATATGCAGGAAATGAAATTCCATCATATATAATGGCAAATAATCACAATGTATACATGAGTAAAATTATCATTTTCAAACGCATCCGGTGATCGTCACGACAGTGGTGCATATGTTTAAATATTTTTATGTTTATATTTTTAAAAATTCTAATTTTATTTATTTTCAATTAAAGGTTTTCGACTAAATGGGACACATTTAATCGCAAATACATTGAACTAGTATAAGAGGAAATATTTAATGTATGTTTGACCCAGTTGATCACTTAATGAAACATTCACAGAAGAAAACACAAACTGTAGTTTTGAAAATAGTGACCCCTGGTCGCTTCAAAGAGCTGCCCAAACTGTAACTGTTTACTATGAGATACCAAATCAGACTATGTTATGGAACACTCAACTTTCGTCTTATAATGCAAAAATGCAAAGTGATCGGTTACGTTTTCGCGTTGATGCGATGCTTCAAGGACACCCCAAAGTAAATATGATATTTGCACTGAAATATACAATTAGCTAGGTGAACAAACCTTCGGTATGCAGCAGTATACACGTTCACAAATCATAGTATGCGTGTTTAGCATGCAGATGCATGTAAGCCTACATTATGTCATAAGATATCAAATTTATATAAAATATGTGAACATTCTGATGTTAAGTCAAATAGACTACATTTCTGTACATGGAAACCGAATTTGAATTGAAATTGTATCGTTCAAGATTTGGAAATAAAGGTAGCCGTACTTTTCGGACTCCAGAATTGGTCATCAGCTCGGGAGCTAATTTATGACTATTATGCATTGAGTTGCAAAGATATGCTATTTTTACACATTTTAACCCATGGTGTGCGATTAATTGTGACAAATATCAAGGAATCGAAAACTACCGGATTGACATATCTACATAGATTTAATCTACATAAGCAAATATGGTGTCAGATAAATTTAGACTATTCTCTTCGGAAGATAAATATCAATAGACACTAGCACCCTTTAATTCTCAGTTGCACAACCATTCCCCTTTTTAAGTTTGTAAATGTCAAATTCCAATATTTGTTAGAACCGATGTACCACTGCATCAAAAATAGCTTACCTTGTGTTCTAAGAACACACAACGTTCATTGTATACCATGCCATTACACACAAACATGAATACTTTGCGCTGCATTTCCAGTCAGTCAATGTGGACCTCGACTCGAATTCAGAAATTTACACCGATGTTTAAGCTATTATAAGAAAAGGTATAACGCATTAGAGAATTGTATTTGCTCAGTGTGGTGTGATTATGTTTTAGAAAGATGTTTTTATATACTTATTCATTTAAATGATTTTCTGCTTTATTCGATGGTTCTCTTGAAATCATTCTAGACCTTTTATAAGTGTTGCTCTGTTTAGCAAGGATACTTGAACCTCAAATTTACATGCGGGCTTGGTCTACTTAATGTTCTACAGTAGCTGTCGTAATGTATGCTCAGTCGGTGTACACTAGTCCTGTGCCACCGTCCTATTCGTATATGAGTGTTTAAAATATTGTTTGGTAAAAATGGACATCTGGGCCATGTTCAAGAGAGGTTTAAAAGTAATCGCTCAATTACGCGATTACTTTTAAACCTCTCTTGAACGCGATTGCTCAATGTAGCGCTAGTAGCAATGCGAGCAAACTTCGAGAAATCGCACCGTGTCGTTCAGGAGAGAATGAGCGCTACATAATAAGCGCTCACTGTTATGGAACGGAGCCCAGTTCAGGTGAGATGAGGTGGGTTGATTTGGGGTTTAAAGGCACTTTCAAGAGTATTACACTTATATCACGACTGCTAGTAATACGGTAAGGAGAAAGCATGCAACACCATGTGGCTATGCACTGCGGTGAAACCTGCGAGCAGCGGCTGGAACTAGCTAACCATGGGTTGTACTACGCTGAAATTCAGTGTAATATTGCACCCAAACTTTACTGCGTGTGGAACAGTTCTCAACTGCAGACAAAGTAGTTCGTAGAGTGTCTTTGCAAAGCATAAGATGAACGACTTCTATGCATGAAGTGTATAATAGTGTAGGAAATGTACTGTCTGTTTAAACAATTACACCAGTGGTTTCTGTATGTTTAAGTGCTGTTAAACAAGATCGCTTAGGTTGTAAATCTGTCGGCGAACTCGCGTATAGGGAGACACAACTCATTATTTCATCGCAATTGTACAATGTATTTTCGTTTTGGAAAGTGTTTGTTTAAAACAAACAATCCAAGTGTGAAAACGACCATTACATGGAAAAATCAACAGAGGACTGACAACGAGATGATATATGGCTATTCAAAACAACATGTGAATCAGTGAAATAAATAGAAGATATTTGACATGTCTTGTCGAATACCATGCGTACCACGGAGAGAACTAGACAAAGAATGTTACGAGTGACGCAGACAACAGCGGAAATATATAATTACAACTTCACGTGATGATATATACTTCAACATGTTGTTCGACAAGTAACGTCAAATAATTAAATATTTATATTTTCTCAAAACAATTAAATTGTCTCACAAATGACGTTTATTTTATAAATGAAGTATCAAGATAGCATCACCTCATCACATTCTTCTAATGACGTCATCCTATTGTTTCATGCCATCAAAGATGACGTCATATAATTCTAAGTGTCTGTTCACTGAGTAGAATATCATGTTATTTCACTCCGTGGAAATACCGATTTTTATTATAACTGATAACGCCATGTTTCCCCCATTTAAATAGAATAAATAGTGATATTATGAAAATAAGAAGAGCAGGTAAATGAGTAGATATTATTGAGATTATATGATTTCTCAAATAGTTTGTTATCAAAATATAATAACGGGGGATATTTGAAGAATTTCTTTGAGTAGAGTATCCGACGTGATTTTTATAAAAATATTACATACATTCGTTTGTCGATTATCAACTGTGGAAAGTTAATCATCAGTTTTTGTCAAGGTCCCTATCTGTAAGTGAAGCCAGTAAAGAGAAGGACGCTTGTTTTCATATTGTCCTGCTGCCCCAACTGCCAACAGTCCATTCACACATATCCTTCAAACGTTTGATACGTTTCTAAGTAGTTAAAAGTACTTTCGAGAGCCATGCCACAACGGAAGCAATTTTGAAGTAATTATCATTGTCATTCCCTATTTCGATAATGAGCCAAAATAAGCGTAGTAAAACTGGTCAAGTCGTAAACTTATTTATATTTTGCAGAATGGTAACAGGAAACGCTTTCCCTTTCCCATTGACCACGTGCATTGAGCTGAGCGATGTTCGGAGGTAAAACTGCAATAAAGCGAGCGAACACACTTGCTTTATTTATGCTTTACTTCCGTACCCTTGTTAAAGCAATTAACACAATTACTTTAAGTAGACTTCGCTAATGAGTCGGTTGGTTTAAGCCAGGCATGATCACTAGGGCAACTTGACATTCTGGGATAATGGGCATGTGACTTTGTAAAAGGGATTTGGTCCATGAAATTGGTTATTTTGGAAAACTGATATTCAGACGTTGATACTGAGTTGGTGAGGATAATCCAGTGGTCTTTAATTTAAACTTATGAAGGAAAACCAATATGTATTGATAGTCATCTGTATTGCAATGAATTTCGGTGTAGATACTAACAACGTTATCAAGCAAGTATGAAGTAAGTGTTAGTATGATAGTATCTACGTGCACACCGAAACGTCTTAATCACTGCAATAAAGAAGTTACCTACTCTCACATCTTGGTTGTTCTTCATCTTCTAAAATGGTTTTCAAAGAAGTTATTGTAACTTAGTAGGTCAGCTAATGTCAAAATTCACCGGAATGATAAAATTGTCCTAAAATAGCATTGCATGATTTCCACTCCTTTAATGTGTCAACATTATATTTTCACATATAGATGGTTGGATTGACGAATTTTTTACTTTTAACTTTCTGTTTTAAAAAATTTGGTGAAATTGACATTTGTGATTTTTGAAATTATGGAGAGGTACAGGGCAATGTGATCAAAGATTTAGGTTTTAAGTATTTATTTGGCCCAGGTGAAATCAACAAATGAGGGTGGCATGCAATATGCAGACGTTACAGCAGGTGCAGCAACATGATCAGAGTTTTAGGTCCTTTCATCGTGCGTGGCAAGCTTGATGCAAAACAAGCACACAATCAACAACATTCGCGTATTAAGAAGCTGTTTGTTTTGTTCTTTAAGTGCAGCTTACATAAGGCAGGTGAAGTCAACTGTTGTGTGTGGCATATATGATATAAACTTGCAGCATGTGCATCTACAGGATTAGGTTTTTGTATTAAAAGAAGGTATTTCTTAGAATATGTTCTTTGACTTTTCGTGGACATTAATTTCGTTGACAAATGTCATTTAGATAATAAACAAATGTAACATTTTCATATTCGGAACTAATGGCCACCACTGAATACCCCAACAGGTTATCTACTTAGCTATTTGTCGAGTTCTCGATGGCTGAGTGGGTAAGCTGTTAGGACAGTCAGTGCTGCCTGAATATGAGGATGTTGGATCGCATCCCTCAAGGGGCTCGACCCGAAAATATATCAGAATTTGTAGTATTGCTCCCATGATCCCAAATACAACAGTGTTACATGGACCAGTTTGTCTTAGATACGTATTCGTCACAGAAGAAAGTGTTGGAAGTTTTTTTCATAATGGAAAGAGCATCTGGTACAAGTACAGGAAGGTTAATGTTTGCCCTTTTCCTCTAAACAATCTCAGCGTGAACCTAATGCGAACCAGATCAATCTTAAGGTATAGTCAATTGCAACAGAAGACGCTACCATCAGTTCTCGTACATTTGGTCTGGCCATTTATCACAACAACCATTAGTTGCCTGTGTCAGAACTTTGTAAATGTGTCTGGGGTCAAAGTGCCACAGTCCAAGTTCAGTACCTTCGATTACTTGTATTTTCCAAATAATTAACTTTTAGTATAGAAGTACCATGTACTTTGTTACCTTCGTATTTTTCTTCTGAAGAAATTTTGTTTTCCTTTCTGTGCACCTGTTTAAATGTGTAGGCTATGGGCGAGGCTCGACATATGATGGAAAAGCTACCAAATTTAGATGCCTGTTTAAGTGATGGTTTTGCATCAGCTCAACCCTGTATGTTTAAAAGAATCCACTGATGGCAATAGTAATACATGTAGCATGTAGGTTGATGTCAACATATGAAAGTTTCAGTGCAAGTAAAGTCCAATGAATATCAATATTATTGGCTTTTTGTACTCAAAAATTGGAAAAACAACATAATTAATATTATGCTTAAGTTGTTGTCTTGCTGCAGATGAAACTAATTAATTTATGAGCACTTAAGAGCATTAAATCAGTCTGAGATTCGAGAGTACGAAAAAGTTTCAAATTTTGATTGTCATTTTATAACCAGTTGATTTAAAAACATAGGGTACAGCAGTGTATGCAAATTCTAAACACTATGATACTTTCCTTGTATCGAAGGGGCGGGATAGCGCAGTTGTTAGTGCATTCTGCTTCGGATCATTAGGTCCAGGGTTCTAGTCAGGGGCTTTCAACTTTGTTCTTCATGCAGTTAGGTTTTGGTGAAATGTTGCACTGATATTCAGTGCAATACCACTCATGGTTCGCTAGTTCAAGCAGAGGTTCACAGGTTTCACCGCTATGCATATCCACAATGGTGGTGCAGGCATTCTCCCTGCAATAGAACTAGGAGCTGTGATAGAAGTGAAATACTTTTGAAAGCAACGTAAACCGCAATCACCTCACTTCACCTGTATGTATCAGCTAAATCTTATTGATGTCACATTTATTGTATCGGTGTGTTATCTTAACGAAATGATTTTACAACGAGAGAATACATTATTAGGCAAACATCCAAACCGGATGTGGAAGTGTTGCTAGTTTTCTATCCCGGCCAGTGTTTGTCTAAACACGTGTTCCAAACAAACTCTACTCCAGCTTTATGTAAGTCAAGCTTAGCTGTTAATCAGTCTACCTTATACAAATAATCAATAACTTTGTTTGCAAAAGATTGGTATCGGTGTTTTTTAACGTATTTATCTATAATAGAAGAGTCTCTTGGGGAGGGAAAATATTTTCCAAAACTATAAGCGTTGTCTTTCCTCTTTTAGATAACCCAAGCTAGTTCTGCTTATTCGACTGATTAAATGAGATAACTTCCTTTTGGTGTTGTTTTAATATATTTTTGTATGATTTTTGTTTTGAAAGACTGTCTAATATTTCTATGAATGCAGACCAACAACACTGCATCATCATCAATGTCGATTTTATCACGACACAACATCATTAACAAAAAGTACTTTCATTACATGTGAGATGGCCAGTACATTTATGTAAGCTACATCAACAAACACCTGTTGAAATCTTACATTTAACATGGATGTATACTTAGTGTTGAAATGATCGAAATTCAAGCTCTTTAACTAACAGTTCGGTGTTTTCTCACTGAAACAAGAATATATTGTAAATTGGTTACACTAAAATATGAACGTGATGTCCATGCCGTGCTATACATCATCGGGAAGAATCCAATTTCATTATCTACATTAAACGGTTTAAGAGGTCCGGGGTTCGAATCCAGCCAAGCATCTTTGTCTGCAGTTGAGAACTGTTCTACACTCAGTAAGGTTTGGGTGCAATGCTACACTGCATTTCAGCGGAGTACCACCCATGGTTCGCTACGCCCAGCCGATGCTCGCAGGTTTCACCACAATGCATAGCCACATGGCGTTGCGGGCTTTATCTCTTCCATAATAATAGCAGTTGAGTGAGGCGTTAACTCTAACTCACCTCACCTCATGTTGATCTGTTATTCAATTCAGTGTTTAACCTTCAACCTGTAGACATTTATAGATTTATGTTTTGTGGTTGGATATGACAAACCAGTACATGTATCTTTATGGAATGAGTAATGGGGAATATTCTACTTTATTCTCAACCCTCTAAAACATATTCCTCTCATTAAACCTTTAAACATCTGTTTCTATTTACATTGACGTAAGAGTAAAAAGGTCGGGATATGTTTTAAAGGCGCCGTAGCACGTTTTTCTTACTGAAAAATGTGATCTCACGAAAAGGTAAATGAGTGTTACCAATGGCTAAATAATACTCCTGAATCAATAAAAAGAGTTCTAAAAGGAATATAGGGTACATTGTTCACATTAAAATGATCGCTCGAAGGTACATATAGTTCAAGGAATTTGACTGCTGTAGCGATACCTAAATACTCAAAATAGACTTTTGAATATGTAACCATGATAGAAAGGTCAATTATCTTGCTATCTGAACTAACAAATTCACATGAGACCTACAAAGATTTCCACACCAATGTCGCTTTATACGTCACACCATTTTCTTTCAATACGGATAACCGTTTTCTGTGGATACGGCTTATCGGGTCGTGTAATGAGATGTTTTACCCTCCAGCATAACAATGATAAATAGAACATTTGAGAAAACAAAACATGAAATAAAAACGAGCTACAGCGCCTTTAAGATTTTAAAAGGACACATATTCTATGTACGGATTACTATGTTATTTCCAACTCACGTGTCTTCGAAGAATGTCTGCATGTCAATTACTTCAGAGCACTTTCACCTGTCCTTCTTATCTACTAGATAGATATATTGACGTACCAGCTTGTTACCCAGTCTGTAGGCCTTTGTCTCAAGGGTACAGGCAATGGTGTATTCATTGAGAATAGGATTGGAAACAAGACATCAAACTTAATATATCCTCTCTTTGCCGTGTGCAAACTTGATTTCAATAAATTATATAAAAGCAAAATGACAGATAGTGAACAAGAATAGAGTAAAATAGAAACCGGATAACATTATAATACATAACAAATCGTTTTGTGTCATTCAGTACAGTATGTACCCAGTTAAATATACGTTACCTCTGTGAATGAATGGTTAAATATCTCATTGAATATACAATATGTCTTACAACTGCACATGTACATGGAAACTCGTTAACTGAACTTACCATGTGGATAGGGATTAGATACTTACTGATTCATATACAGCTGCTTGGAAACTCGTTAACTGAACTTACCATGTGGATAGGGATTAGATACTTACTGATTCATATACAGCTGCATGGAAACTCGTTAACTGAACTTACCATGTGGATAGGGATTAGATACTTACTGATTCATATACAGCTGCATGGAAACTCGTTAACTGAACTTACCATGTGGATAGGGATTAGATACTTACTGATTCATATACAGCTGCATGGAAACTCGTTAACTGAACTTACCATGTGGATAGGGATTAGATACTTACTGATTCATATACAGCTGCATACCGAAAGTTTCAAATTTCATTAAATTTCGAATAAAATATTTCAGATCGACGAAATGAGAACACGTTCATCACAAATACATTTAATGAGTATGAGAGGAAATATATGATCTATGTTTTATCATTTACTGATTATTTCATTATTTCATTATTTCATAAGAAATTTTTTAAAAACTGTAGTTTTAAAAAAAGATTGACCCCTGGTCATTTAAAAAGCAGCCAAAGCTATACAATCAGATACAATCAGTTATGGAACACTCTTGTCTTCTTAAAATGCCAAAAAAATGCGATCGGTCTAGTTTTCGTGTTGAGACGATGCTACAAATACATGCCAAATCATATGATATTTGCACTGAAATACAGAAGTAGGTGAACACACTTTCGGTGTGCAGCTGTATAGGGCGTTCCTTCGCAAAGCATTATCTAAAGCCAACCTTAGCTCCCATTCATCAAACCTACACTGCATTACAGAAACATCATTTTGAATACTTTTGAGTTGGTTTCCTCTACTTAACGGTAATATAATGTACTGCAAACCAAAACCACAATGTACAATGGAAGCATTTATACATGTATGTACGAGTATACGTATAGGTACATGAACCCTGCCGTTATCGTGATTGTAAACACAGGAGACTCTGTTTGTTATCTTGTTGATGTTCATAGAGTCCTTTGCTTTGTTGTGGCAAACTGCAGACACCTGTAGGACAGCCGTTTGATGTCCGATGAGGAATGTCGCTAATACGAATTCTTTGTTATTTAGTCTGTGCATTAGGCATTGTTATTGCAAATGCGATGATATGGCGTTTTGGCGTATGGATGAACTTCAGTTTTCCCTCCGTGTCCAATAAAGATTTTCTTAGTTAATTTTTATTAAACCCTGTTTCCTAACGTTCGGTTCCCGTGCAAGAATGCATTTCAAAAGAAATAAAAACAAATTTGTTTAACTTGACCTTAGTCTAATAATATATATGTAACACTTTGTGTTAACGGCGCTGTAGCACATGTTTTGCATATCATATTTTCTCAAATTTGCCATTTATACAAGTTTATACACTATATTGGTACGTATATGAATGAATGAATGAATTTCTTTATTTCCTTCAATGATAATCGAAGATTACATAAACATTAATCAATTACATACATGTACACATGGAATTTACAAAATACATTCTTTACAATATTGACAACAATGGTACTTCTGAAATGATTCCTCATCATTGTACCAGCTTTAAAAATCTTCTGTAAGTGTGTAGGTATCGCTACATCAATAAGATCACCTGAATTACCTTCGAGCGGCAATTTTAATGTGAACACCTGAAAATTGTGCTACACGACTCATGAATGTAAAAAAGCAATCTGGTGAGATAAGGTCTGTTGTTTGAGAATTATCTAAGTGTCAAACATTATTCACATATACTCCCAACATTAGTATATGACATCCCGAGGCATCAGCAGCAACGTCAGTGGTCGATTTTCAATGCTTATGCTAACCAACCTTGACTGAAACGGCCGTAGTCTTTATGCAAGACAGAGAGTGTTTTTGTTTATACCACGCTTACTATGCTACTGCCGTGTGAGCTAACTTCAATACATCGTACATCCTGTCTGTCGGCTTATGTGTTTCAGATGGCTCTCGTGTTTACATATTCTTTACACAAATCCCAAATATTTGTATCAGGCATCTGGTCTTCAGGGATACATGAAACCCGTATGTATGTCAGCTGGGCTTCGAACCCCCTATACTATCTTAATCTGTTGTCATAGGATCTCATATCTTAATAAATGGAGGCTAATATGTAGGTAGATTATTGACTTGAAAACTTTTTTACTTTACTTGTAGTTTTTTATTTTATTTTCTGGACTGACAATTTGATATCGTTATTTAGATAGAAAGACCTGCTCACATAAATGTAACTTGATTTTAATCAACAAAATCACGGTTAAGGACAGTTATGTATAAACAACTTCTTTCATTGAAATATATTTTATTCAGTCAAGAAAAGGATTTGGCACATGTTATCCATCTTATATAAGCCCTTTCCGGGTAATTACATATTTGATCTCACAATACACAACAAGAGGTGTGCAGGTGGTAAGGAGAGTAAGAGTCTGATATCTATCGGTTATCTTGTTGAATATATAAACCATCTGGTACCCTGATTAGCAGTCACTGGTCTACCCAGAACCCACAATGTCGATATTCTCTCTCAGAAGGATGTGTGTCCTAAAATGATGAATGGTTAACCAAAATGGCATCAATGTGATAATTCCCGTCGTAGATTGTTTAAAGTTTTCTGCGTGTCACCATAATTCGAATATTTACAATGAAAAGTTTGGCAAGATAAGAGGACAGCACTCGCTGATAAATATTACCTTAATTATATTTCATGATCATATCTGATAAGATGATTACGTTTCCTTCGTCGCACACGTTCATTTATTAACCCGTTTTTTATGCGCTGGCTCTTTCACATTCTGCATGCACCTATATGATCATAACCACATACATGCTGGATCATAATCATATCAATTCTGTATCATAATCATATAAATGCTGTATCATAATCATATAAATGTTGGATCAAAATAATATAAATGCTGTATCATAATCATATAAATGATGTATCATAATCATATAAATGCAGGATCATAATCAAATATAAATGCTGGATCATAATCAAATGGCATCAATGTGATACTTCCCGTCGTAGATTGTTTAAAGTTTTATGCGTGTCACCATAATTCGAATATTTACAATGAAAATTTTGGCATCAATGTGATAATTCACGTCACGAATAATGATAACTGGCTTTTCATCATAGGGTAGGACAACTCCTAGATTCTTGTCCATTTCCAGTTCTCAGTAGAACATTGGAATAGAGCAGGGAATATCCTATATCGATTGTGACAATTCCTTCTTATGGTGTGATCTGGAATCGTGATGATAGACCTTCAGACATATTGAAGCGCAAAATATGTCTTTAGAAGGTATATTGGTATATGGATGGTTAAGTAAATGGATAAATGAAAGAATGCAATATATATACACACCAGATAATGATGCAGTGTAACAGTGTAAAATAAATAATGCTGCCCGAGAAAGTCGACTTTGAATGTTTTTTATTGGGTAATGATTTATTTAGAGGTACCCGCAATTTTATACGTAAGAGTAAAATACTTTTATTTTCATGTTTGTTCAAGTGCACTTAGGGTGTTGAAATTGCTTTTTTAAAATGATTTTAGCCCAGAATATATTGGCATATAGCTTAAGAATTTATAAAATGTAAAACAATAATTAATAAAAGATACTGTCGACATAAATAACCTTCTTCGACTTCAATTTTTTGACACGTCTTTACTGTAGGACAAGCAAAAATCCCCTTTTACTCTCCCTCCCCGTCTTATTAAGGAGATTTGAAAACGACGATTTCTAAAAATTGTGTTTCTCGGAAATATGAACAGATAATGTTTTGAAATGTCAAATGTAGATTAATTAGCAGCTGAATACATGATGTATCTCTGTTTCAATCTTGTTTACCGTTCGTGGATTGCGTTATCCTATATTATGTATGGTAATGTTTCTTTTGCGGTTGAGTGTACGTATTTCATTCTTAGAGCAAACCATCCTTAAAAATGTATGAGGTACCTTTTAACGAAAGAGATAGTCTCGATGTTTCCCAACAGCTACTGTGCACTATATACAGATTTGAACAGCATTTCAACCAAATGGATATATTTTCGCCTATGTCAAAACATGTGATAAGAGGAACACGTCATATGGTAAGAAAACTGAATCTTGTGTTGATTCAATTTCGACCCAAATCCTCACCTGTGCTATTTCCCGTACAATCAACACCGAAGAGGGGCCAGCTGTATCATCTTCAGGATAAAACACACCACAGATACCACTTTGTGTTTCAGGATCTTCTTGATAAATTTATCTTCAAGCAAAAATGGTTCGTCCACTCCCAAACCGTCTCTTCTTTATCAAATCTTTTAAAGGGGCGAAATAGCTTTTTGTGTAGCGTTCTTCATAATGATAATCGTGTTTTCAGTAGGAGGTGGTTATTAAGAGATAAGATTAATGAAACGAAATGTGTTCGAATGCGATAAGAGGACAGCACTCGCTAATAAATATTACCTTAATTATATTTCATGATCATATCTGATAAGATGATTACGTTTCCTTCGTCGCACACGTTCATTTATTAACCCGTTTTTTATGCGCTGGCTGTTTCACATTCTGCATGCACCTATATGATCATAACCACATACATGCTGGATCATAATCATATAAATGCTGGATCATAATCATATGAATGATGGATCATAATCATATAAATGTTGGATCAAAATCATATAAATGCTGTATCATAATCATATAAATTATGTATCATAATCATATAAATGTTGGATCAAAATCATATAAATGCTGTATCATAATCATATAAATGCTGTATCATAATCATATAAATGATGTATCATAATCATATAAATGCAGGATCATAATCAAATATAAATGCTGGATCATAATCATATGAATAATGGATCATCATCATACAAATGCTGGATCATATAAATTATGGATTATAATCATACAAATGATGGATCATAATCATATAAATGCAGGATCATAATCATATAAATGATAGATCATAATCATATAAATTATGGATCATAATCATAAAAAGTATGGATCAAAATCATATAAATGCTGAATCATAATCATGGAAATGCTGAATCATAATCATATAAATGCAGGATCATAATCATATAAATGCAGGGTCATAATCATATAAATGCTGGATCATAATTCTATCAACAGTGCCAATAAGTGTTATTCTTACTCTTAACGTTATTGTGAGAAAGAAATCTGTGTAGTCAGAGACTTTTCATTAATACAGCTACCTCGTCTCTATTATTTTTTACATTTAATAAAAAGAAAGATAAAGTCCTTTCTTGGATACTACATATAAGTTATAACAGCATTATTTTAGTTATTAATAAGCTTTAGACAGTGGGTTTGGTATACCAGAACCAAATCCCTTCAAAGAGACTTCCACATACAAGTATATCCATGTTATACATTGTGTCCGCTAAGGTTGGTATCATTCAAAATGTATATTCTTCAATGTCGTTATAGAAAACATTGGAAGTCAAACAGCTTTAGAGAGGAGTACATACTAGCTATACTCGCTTCTTAGAATGATCGAGTGACTGTTTTTGAAATCTGACGCTAACTATAGGTCACTGAATATGTTTGGGGAATAGCACATATCCTTCAACCTTAGAGAACACGTTGATTCATTCAGATAAACTTCTCCTGACCGTTAGCTTTTACCTAGTATTTTGAAAAACTGTCGTATTTTGAAGAAAACCCTAAACAGAATAGGAGTCAGCAGTGAACCTTGCCATACACCGTGTCTCACAATCAATGTTTTTGTTAAGTATTTTTCTATATACGGAGAAACGATTTGAAATTGCTATTTATTCATAAACATTTAATATAGGAATCATCTGGAAACTTATATCATTTTATAGTAATTTAAAGTATACAGTTTTAAATTTGGGTTATTATTTCTTGGTGTCAGTTTCTTTATTTCGAATAACGAGACGTTTCAAAAGTATAAAGTCACTTGTAAACGGAGAAAAAATACATTTGGAAACGTCGTATAGTTGACATAACATTTTAAGAAATATATATATATATATATATATATATATATATATATATATATTTATTACCCATATGGTTGAAAATAACCGAGTTAATAATATTGATATGAGCACATGTGCACATATCACGTTTGCCTAGCAACCATTGTTTCACCGCGACTTCCCGTATTGTGTCGTCTGTGACGTCATAAAACAATTGTTCGTGACGTCACTGTAACTCGCCGTCGCCAGAGAAGTGGGCCGTTTCCTGGTTATTTTTACGCGAATCAAATTGAATAAAATGGGTAATAAAGAAATTATTACACTCGAAAGTGTGTCATATGACTTTTACGAAACTCGTGCAAATTTATGTATAACCCTCGCTCTCGCTCGGGAAATACAAAAATTCACACTCGTTTCGTAAAAGTCATATGACACACTTCCTCGGGTAATAATCTATATATATCATATTATCATATGTTTTATATAACAGCTGAAGATACGTGTAGTTACATGCGAATATATCCGTGATCTGCCCAATGAATAAATATGGAGTGAAATATTGAATAAAATAAATTAAACTAAATTTCGTGTTTTATAGGTGACAGGATATACCCCTGAAGATCCTTGTCAGCCGTCAAAGGTAAGTAACTCTTATTATTAATTTAATTTATAAATTAACTCTACATTTAGATATAATAATTAATAATATGTATAACATATGGACCTTTCGTGACTCATTGCAATCAATACTTTGAAAACATTTGATGAATTTATCTAACTCATTTTGGTCTCATTCACTGGAGTATCGTTACATTTAGAATAATCAGTAAAAAACATCTCTATGGACCATTTTGCAACCCCTTTAACAATATACTAACGACGTAAGCCAAAACAGAATAAACAAGTAACAACTCCTTGCTTCTGGAGATGTTCATTGGCTGGTATAACTGTTCCGCGAGTGGACTCTAGCATCAGATCTACTTCTCCCGTTCTGGAACACCTAATATCTCCCATTGAACCGATTTCAAGCTCGTTACTCTGGAGTGCCGTTCCCCTCAGGTCCATAAAGTGAAAGCAGAAGCTCCTAATGACCATGATGGAGGTCCTCATGCAATGTGAGAGGCTTGTGAATTATAAAACGTGGGTGGGAAAGTTGTTTTTCTTTACACTATCATTAAATTGTTTAACCCTTTCACCACTAAGAAACCTAAACGCTAATACGTTTTCTGGCCTCTGTAGAGGCCTGTGAAAGGGTTAACTGAGGTTAGAATCAATATCAAGTATTGTACTTTTTAGTTATAGTTACTATAGATATATTTCTACAAATATCATGTCATTACTCGAATGCTAAATAAACAATATAACTTACATCCGATCACTTTATATTCACTACTTCAATAAAGCCTACATGTATTTGTGTATTTAACATTCTAGTATTAACTACCCTCATGTTTGGAGTGCATATCCTCATTGTTTATCACTCTCATGCATCTTAACCTCTCTGGTCGAGTTTCCCCACCATTGTTTTCTTGCTATATAAATATATCCCATTTTTACGTTCCACCTGATTAAATTAATTTTAAACTCCGAACGTTGTGTATTTCAACATAATGAAGTTGTTATCCAGAAAATTTTCCTGTTCTTATTGTAAACATAATTACAATCTCAAAATGCGTTTACGAAAGGTGCGTTTAATTTATTCTGATGGTGCCACTTTGAAAACTCATGAAGATGATGTGACAAAACTTGCAATACGCCGTTTGTATTTGAATCAGTATTTTATACTGTATTCTATTAGTTACATACTCTAGTTGATCACTCACCGTAACCCTTTGCATTTTACGACTCACTACTGCATAGACGTGATAATAGATCATATACATAAATAATAATGTTACAATTATATTATTTATATTACTCATATCTCCTTCAAACTTTATTCCTTATGTTAACGTTATGTGAATTTGGTAAGTGGTACAACATGTTATTTAACGACATTTATTACCTATGATGGCAGTCAAATGGAGGTCCATATATTTCATACGATAAACACTGTTAAGACGTCACGCTTCTTCAATGTTGCGACGGCGAGCAGCAGCCCAGCTAATTATGCTTGAGAGTACATTTTAACGGATTTTTCTCAATTTCATAACTTCGGTAGTAAATATAACATTATATTCATGTCTGAGTAACACTAGTTTACGACACTCGCTCGGGAAATACTGATATTCAGGCACTCGTGTCGTAATCATAGTAACCGTAGACACTCATTTAACATCCTTTATATAATACACACAAGTAACGAAAATTTAAGATAATAAACGGGTGGATATATTGAGGTTTCTACTCCTCGTTGTACTCATGTGAAGTACGTATGCACTCCTCGGTATCTTGGCTCTGTCTGGTAACTGCAGTCTCTCATCTCAAGGGTGGACGTTGTTTGGGTGGTGCACACTGCATGCACAGGTATTTCTGGAAAGGCGTATATCCATGTGTTTATATAGTGCTCTTCTGGCTGTGCTGTGTGGCATATCGCGGTGGGTTATAAAGTGAGAAGAATACATTTAGGATAAACACATCTTGTGTCATAAACCAGAAAGAAAAAAATCAACTTCAAAATATAAAGCTACTGTTCACGTTGTCTCAAAGGTTAATCAAACACGGTGAACTACGCTTTGACAATGTATTTTTGAGTTTTTGATCGTTCAGATTGTGTTTGACATCATGTTTGATATCAAGTTTGACGATAAACGTCCTTCATTTGTTTATGGATGGGTTATTTCATGATTTTTAGAATCATTGTATATTATATTCATTGACGTACATGTGCGTCTTGAGTGAATAGAAACAGCTATTTGAACACAAATCATTAAACACTCGAGGACGTTGTTCGTTTAGCCATATCAATGTGTTGTGTTTGCACTATACTGAAGGTTAATACGGGATGTTTCCTAGTTTTATGCAAGTACTTGACTCACCACTAGGTATGTAATCCAAACGTTTCATTGTGTCCATATTCCTAATAGTTACATTAGCAGTGATGGTACGTATATCCCAGACTCATCGTCCTGATCGTTTAGTGGCAAACACAACCTGCACTGTACATGTATCAACACAAACGTTGTTGTTGCATCTTCCACCCATCCGTCAGCTGTTCATTAACAACACCAGCCGAGAAACAGACTTACCTGGAAAATCGCATTAATTATCTCCCAAGGAGTATATAATTGCAACAATTTTATTTCAACAGCTGTTTGATCTTCATGGTTTTTATAGAACAGTTAAAAATTCACGGAGTATGCAATGGCATTACTCATGTGTAGTAAATTGAATGTGGAACCATATGGAACTCGTGAATAGAAAATATATGGCGTCAGCCATCGTAACTACAGTGACATTTTCCCTTCACAAAAGTTCGTAAATGTTCTAATCTATTGACTATGCGATGGCAAGGATATTACATTGTTGTATATAGGCATCTTTAATTCCTGTGATTAGCCGGTATGATAACCACACCTTAACGTTCTTTTGTGAGAGAAGCTTGCGAAACGGCTGCTGAATATCGCGTGTCTTTCACTACATTCATAAATGTCCGAATCTGATTGTACAATGTCAATACGTATGATTGTATATTCATCTATGACGTATCTTGTGTGTAAACCTGGTGTTGTAAGTATCATGATCACCATAAATTGAAGAGTGTATGACATCCGTCGAACCGCGACTCAATGGCCATTGTCTTTCATAAACACATCTTAAAAGTTAGAATCCATTGACTATGTAGTACATTAAAGCATTATGGCATCTTTAGTGTCTGTAACGTAGATGATGTTTGCTTGTATACTTCAAATAAAATTGGTCGGGCGTGAGACTTGTCTGCGAGATTACTGCTCAATGACATTTGATTTTCACAATAATCTAAAAGAGATTTTGTGAGACACAAATTTATTGTTTATAAGGGGTACGTGTGCTCTGTCTGTATAAACAACCCGCAGTAGTTTATTGTCTAAATAGCCAGCCTGCTTTATGGCAGTGCCTAAACTAGACAACTGAATACAAATTACCATTTGTAAAAGAACAACGTTGATTCATTGAAGTGTAAAAGCAACAGGGAGTATGTCAATGACTGGTTCTCACATAATAATGCATTAAAGAATACCAATTTCGAACTTGTGGTCCTAATTTCTCTCTACAATCAATTGCAATAGAAACGTCACCTCCTGTTCAACAGAGTAAAACATGAACTCCATTTGTTGGAGAAGTTAACGTTGTTTCTGAATGTCTCTGATGAGGCAGATGTTCTGTAAAGAAGTACTCTCAATGTCACATTATGAGGCTTTTATTTTTTATGTTAGTGGGGTGCTGAAATCGCATTTTCAAAAATGGCATTTGGCCAGAAACTTTGCCTTTAAGTCAAACATTATAAAATATAGAACTATAATAAGTAAAAGATTACGCTGACATAAGTAACCTTCTTGGACTTAATTTATTGACGCATTATTACGGTAAGACGTCATAAATTCCTCTTATACTTGCCTATCTCGTCTGGATAAGTAAATTCTAAAATAATAATTTAAATCCGTGTTTTCAGAAACATGAACATATAATGTTTTAACAATTCAAAGTTAGTCAAGTTGGCCTGTGAGCACATGGTGTAATTATGTTTCAGTCGTATTGGTCACTCGTTGATTGAAATATCTTGTAGTGTGTACGGTGATGTTTCTTTTGCGGTTGAGTGTAGTGCCATTCTCGTTTCATTGTTTCGTTCTTTTAAAAGTTCAATGTTCTAACATTTTGGAGCCGACTCATATAAGTTCCCCTTAAGTTTTATAGCAGTGTTTTGAAAGGACTTAACTTGGCACTGTTGGGTCTGACAACATTCCAGCAAACAGGCACGGCGAAGCAACCATGTTCAACACTCATTTCCTGAATATTCTAATGAAGCGGTCCTATGTAAATAAGCTGATGATCATATTCACTTAAATATAGATGAAGATAATGAGAAGTCTATATGGGAAAGCACATGAAACAAAGACAACTAGTTCAAAAAGCGTTTTTCCTATTTTCAACAACGCTAATTTTCCTGAAAATATCTTTAGTTGTTTTTCCAGTTGCAAACCCCCACGGTATAATTGTTAACCTCTTTTTCCCTCTTGCTATCAAAACACCGCCCTGTTTTTCGTAAGTGCAAACACTGTTTCTTGCATTGTTAGGATAACCTCTAATAATTTAGATCTAAAATCCATTCTCTGTAAGACTCTGCCAGATGTTATGATATTGTAAATGCTTACATAGAAGATAGAAGACACCCTTTTACGAAGCAATTTTAATCGTAAATCCACTGCTGAACATTAACTTTGATTGATCATTTTCTTGTCGAAGGGAGCATCACACCCTCCTCACATATAACATCAGTTTTATTTGGAAATTGCAAAATGGTCTTATTTCGATGGTAGCTTAATAAATAAAATAATAAACAATATCTCTTACAAAAAAAAACATTGGCTTCATCTGTGAACATTTGTTCAAAATACATTATTTTCATAACGTCACACATAAGTTTTCATAGTCTCACACTTAACTTAACTTAAAGGGACAGTATTCCCGTTTAAGAAGTCCACCAGACATTCATTCAGATTTCTAATGCTTAATGCAAGTATGCCTCGGTAAGGCGCATATCTCAGGATCCATCAACTGTGCCATAAATTGGTCTGTTTACTCTAATTGCCATGCCCGTGTCAGTACCTTATCACTGAGTTTACGGTATATTGCGAATTATCTCTGAAACATCTCACCTGTGTATCGTACCTACATGATCATAAGCTGCTATAAATGTACATACGTCTAATGAAGATAGGAACATCACTCCTTGTCTTTACTAACCAGCCAGTAGTGCTCGTAATTGAGCATACAGCCTCTTGGTGACGTTTACATTACAAAGCCGACAGGTATATTGTGTTTGGTTGAGTTGACGTCAGCATTGGCGTTGGCGTTGGTGTTGACGTTGGCGTCGCAGATGGCGTTGTTGTTGGTGTCGCCGTTTGCGTTGGCGTTGGCGTTGGCGTCGGCCTCGGCGTTTCAATCATTTCCGGAACATAACATAACATAACTACTTGACCAATCTTGAGCAAATTGTGAGTATACTGCTTCACAATATCATAAAGATGTGTCTTTTGGCTATTTTTCAATTTTTAATATTTTGTCTTTCCATGGCAACAATTTCGACTTTGTCGGTTTTAAAGGTAGGGTTGATGTTCGGAGCATAACTCTTAACAACTACCAGGCTAATCTTTAAACGATATTTTAGACTTTATCCCCATACCAATTTTTATCAAACTTCGAATCATCAACCATATAGTACTATGAGAGACCAGGAAAGTGGATAGAGGAAGGAATGACATCTGTTTTTACGAGTAAAATCACTTTCTAGTTTCTCTTCGTCTACTTCTTATTTGGTGAATAACTTGTATCTTAGCGCCTATTCAAAGCAACGGTTTAAAATAAATTTTTACTGTAATGGAAATTATGTTAGGTACATCTGCCAATCTCGGTTCGCTAATGGCGTGGGTTGACATTCTTTTTGGCGTCTGTTCATGTCAGAGTGACTTTGTTGTTAAGTTTCGTTGGTGTTCTTTTTTAAATACATTCCATTCTATTTAAACTACTTCAGTTGTTAAGCAGCTGTTATAGTTTCATAATAGGATTAAACATTCAAAATTCACTTAGTATTCTGAGAATTGCAACCGCTACTACAATAATTAGCTACACATGTCTGTAGCAGGAGTGAAAATACAAACTTCAATACCCAGAGGGATTCGAACCCGGGACCTCCGTTTGAGAGTCAGATGCTCTACCAATTGCGTTAAAGGGACAACACGCTGATCAAGTGAGAAGGACTCTGCATCTTGAATTATTTGTAGATTGGAGCAAATAAGTACTTTCCGATCAGACGCTGACAAATGCAAAATTTGAAATGACATCGAATAGTATAGCATCTTTTATAAATCTGTTTAATGCTGAAAACTAGTTCATAAATAGAGAAGAACATACTCGATGAATCCACACATTGTTTGTAAACACTAGATCAGACAGAAAGCTTCCGGTATCGGGAAGGGAGGTAACTCTGAACTACACTGTAGCAGCACGTTTTAATTCATCTTCAAGTGAAGTGAATGAGTGTTAAAGTCCATTCTCACAACACTGTTGTGATAAAAAAAAAAAGACCATTAAAGTCATTTAATAGCAATCATAATTGAATACATTCTCATAAAATCTGTTTTTGAAGTTTTAAAATCGTTTCAATGAAAATCTACATCATAAAAATACGGTAAATACATAATTGTTAAAACCGTTCCTTTAGAACAAAGTCATGGACCAAATTCCTGACTGGGTATTAATGCCATGATGGCCGCTTCTAGAATGATGAAGATTCTCTGTCTACCATATGTTGGGCATATCCCTATGACTCATATGAGCTATATCCTGACATTTCCTGTCAGACTCTCTGATATTTACCATTAGAATTGAACTCCTCTTCATCATCCCACCTTGACCCATAGACATGATTCATATAACGCCTTACTACATATAGTTGTAGTGCTGGCAATGGGTGCCTGACTAAGAGAATCTGACTTCGAATCCCGCAAACAGTTAATGATTTACATAGTGTTGCTGAAGTGTTAATTATTAGACATACAGGCATGATTCATATAACACTTACTTCTACAATACAGTTATAGAGTTGGCAATGGTGGATGTGGGTTCGAATCCCAAAGAGTTCAATAACTTACATTTACAGTGTTTATGTTATCAATAGTCATTTAATGTTAAAAGGTGATTTATTATTTGAAATGTTGTAAGCATGTATTATTATTATATTATAATTAGTAGTATTAGTATTAGTAGTAGTAGTAGTAGTAGTAGTAGTAGTAGTAGTAGTAGTAGTAGTAGTAGTAGTAGTAGTAGTAGTAGTAGTAGTGAAATGTTGATGATCCTGCGACGACTTATCTTTGTTCAGCGCCTTGTTCCAGGCTGAAACTGTAAACTTCGCACATTTCTCTGAATTAACAAGTTGCTCTTTATGTAATACATGAGTAAACATGGACTAAAATAAAACAAAGTATAAGATAAACAGTGTTTGTGCTGTGTAAACATGTTCCTTAAGTCTCTTCAGGATTCCGTATCAGCTTGCAAAGACATATGTTATACATATCGTATCCTTAACTACCTCAAAACATAAAGATAAATCAACTACATAATTAATGTTGCTGTATATATAAAAAATAGTTTTCCTTTAAAGCAGCAGATGATATTCCGGTTTACATTCCGGTAAAAATATTGGACATCGATCTTGTGAATTATGAACATCTACGAAATGTGTGTTTACTTTGTGTAACAAAAATCCTTTAGGATTTTGTATCAATGAAATATGCATATCATGTTCAACCCTTTTTCCTGTTTGTACAATATTTTGTATAACAAAAGCAGCACGCTATTGTACACACTTATCATTACAAAGGCCACACAGCGGCAGATCCACTTGTGTCTTCCTATATAAACGCGGATTGTTTATCTAGCTTTACACCGATTTAGAAGTGCACTTCAAACAGAGACCTCCCAATGCAATGAGACACAAATATTTGATGAAGTCACCGATGATCTAGTTAGTATCACCTGTCGTTGAAAAACATCTCTGATCTTTGAAGAAACTAAAAGCAGATACGTGCGGTAAGAAAATCGCCTTTCAAATTTCTTCATTACTCGATTGCCTGTTATCCATTTCAGTCTGATGCTGTTTGGTTAATTCAGAACAGAAGTTGAGGGTTGGCATTTAGTGTGATATATATATATATATATATATATATATATATATATATATATATATATATATATATATATGTGTGTGTGTGTGTGTGTGGAGAGAGGATTTCTTTATAAGTGTATTGTGTAGATTAAAATAAAACATATATTATATGTCATATGTTCATATTCTATTATGTTCTATCTCGTCTTAAAACGTCATACCATATCATAACATGTCTTCTCATTAGATCATGTTATATTAACACACTACATCATATCATATTTCTATGTCAAACATCATATTCCACAATAGCCGCAAGTCTGCGCTTCCGTCTGAGATACACGTCAGTCGTGGACAGGCACATTGTCCTGGAGCACACTTATCATGGGCAAGTTGACGGACAGTAATTCGGCGATCTTCCAAATTTGCAGCTTCCACTTGCCTGAGAGAGTCATCATCAATGACTGAGTTGGACCTGGAATTTTAGCTGTTTCAACGGAGATCCGACCACACTTGAACTGACGATGCCAGTGTTTGACAACGTCATACGATGGGGCATCCTCTCCATAAGTTTTGTCCATCTCATCAAAAGTCTCCTTTAGTGTACGACCCTTCAAAAATAAAAACCTGATAACCGCCCTGTACTCAACAGCCTCGATTTTTACACCTTACTCTACTCTAAGACCTGTGCTGACAGAAAGAAGGAATATTTTAAAAATGTGAGACATCACGTGACCTATGGAGACACACATTGTAGTTGGTCAGGCTCCAACTGGCTATGTCATCTTATGTTATAATTAGCCAGTTGGAGCCTTGCGTGGGAAGATGGACAGTAGCGTAGAATCACCTAAAGCGTTATACCAATGGCTTTAACCTGAAAATACCATGCTGACATTAAATATAAGGTAAATTGCAAATTGAAAAGCCTTAACAAGTATCATCATTCAACATATAAAAACATGCTGATGTTAAGACATAATACTAATAGAAAACCCAGTTCAGTTAATGTATTTATATTGCAAAACGTCATTTTCAGTGCAAGTACAATATACACAGCAAAGAAACCGGAGTCTCCGATGTTGAGCAGAAAATTGAACAGAGAAGAAAACAATGATTCAAGCGTTAAACTTGCATTCTGTCCATGTGTTTTTGTTTGTGTTTTCCATCCAGGAAAGGAGGTTTTGAAGATAGTTTGGTCAGACCATACCTCATGACGTCATTACCGAATTCCGACTATGAGTAAATGAAAAATTCAAGGAATGTGAAACTCGCATTCCCAGACAGTATGTTTTGTATTCGAAAGCCGTGTCCGAATATATATGTAAACATATGGTAGTCATAGACTTTAATTTAGTATATTATGATCGATTGTGAATATGTAACTGCTTTATATTATCTGATATTTTTCTTCAAGTTCTTCCTGGTCGTAATTTTCCATCGTAAACGCATGGTTCTCATATTAACGACGGCGACTACAACTCAACTTAAGCTAGTATATTCATCAACTTCGCTTTATCACATCTACAAGTATATTGATCTTCACCACCTCAGTTGTATACTATTGGTTCCATATAACGTCAAGGAACAGTTGTTATGGGTGCTTATCATTGATATGGTTATTTATGTGAAGCACAGTGGTGTAGTGATGTAGTGGTTAGTGTCTCACGCCTGGTTCAAATCCCGGTGGAGATACCGAATATATGTTACTTGGGGCTCATACTGTATTGTGTATTTGGGCATGGCAAATACATGTTGGCACTTTATTCACATTGAACTGGGTCCAGTCAGCTGTTTAAATTAATACCTGAACAAGGAGGATACTAACCTATACAGTTGGCGGAACGCGTAGTAGTGGCACTGAATGAACGATTCCTTTAAAGGGGCAGTAGCACGTTTTTTCGCTCAAATAAGTCGATGAAATGTATTTGAAAAATAATGTCACCAATAGTAAAACACTTTTATTTCTTCGGAAAATCAAGTTAAAAAATGAGTGTACATGGTTCGGTAAAGCCATGGGAGTCATTTTTTTAATTCGAAATACTAAATTGTGTTCACAATAAAATGGCCGCCATGCAATTATTGCTTTATACGGAGCATTCGTTATTACCACTGCGGATAATTGGTGTGTGTAATAAGATGTTTTACCCTCTTAAGTTAATTCAAATGACATAAACAATCATTATAAATGGGAAATTTGAAAAAATAAATTTTGCGAAAAACGTGCTACTGTCCCTTTAAATGTAGCACACTTTGAGTATGGACACAGCGTTAAACAAAAGGGTTGTTATTGTTATTACCAATACACCAAACGGAATGTTCTCAATTAGTTTATTATGTTATTTAAAAAATAGAAGACTCGTTTTTGTGCCTAACCGTAAAATATAAGATATCTTCGGCATGAAATATAAGACTCGTTGTTGTTCTATGTTTTATTCAACGATAAAGCACGCCAACTCGTTTTCTATTTCTTGAATAAAACATAGCAAGGCGCATAAACACAAAAGGCGCAGTCCTGAGCGTTTTATGCTACCCGCTATGTTTTATTCTACGATAGAGCAAAATCAACGAGTCTTCTATTTCTCATATGAGATGCCCTTAAACAACTACTCGCTTTTATATAAACACCGTGGAGATATTATGTTATTTATTTATATCAATGCCTTCGGTCGTAGAACACATTCACTAGCAATTGAACAATCAAATTGACGTAAAAATTTGACGTCATTTACTTAGCGACGCTCTAACTGACGTGCTTTATTGTCTCATAAAGCACGCTGTCGGTCCCACTGACCGCCTGTGTTTTATTGCCTTGGGTTTAATATGTTGGTAAATACGTTACAGAGTCAGAACTCCGTTTATATGAGAACAAGTTCTGTGGATATGCCTCTCAGAGAAGAAATCCGTTTATTTGATATAAATTATCTAAACACAAACATGAAAACATAAATGTTACCTGTCAAGCCCAGGTGTGTGGTGATTATATGTTTGCTTCAAGCATAAAACAAACACTATCATGCCGGCAGTACAAGTCAGTTCAGGCAGGCTATATGCTGTTTCTCATTCCATGCCAACGATACACTGATTGGTATTTGCATAAACCTAACGATGCAACTCCATCTGGTGGACAGATGTGTCGAATGGTTCTCAACGGTTATCTTCTGTAAGTTATGTTTCCAGATTCGGAGGTAGTATGTGATTATATCTTCTTAACGTTACTGTGAAGTGACAAAGTAATGCTATATTCTTGAATAAACTAGACATCGTTTGGGCTGGCTTTTGTGAAAGAGTTCGACATGTGCATACACAGTGTTTCTTCTAGAACAAGCAAGTGAGTGTATGTTTCTATGTTCCTTACAATATAACTGATACAATTCGTGACAGATGCTATCCATAATGCTAAGTTTGTAAATGTTGGAACCAATGCAATTGCATTATGTCAGTTAGGCGTATACACTTTTCTTATTTCGCAACGGTAGTTCTCAATGTCATGACAGACAGAGATCCCAAAACATATGGATGATCAACTTCCTTATTTTGAAGATAACGACACTTCTATATATATGAAATCCCTATTCCTGTATGGGCTGGGAGTTCTACAATGCCTACGTGCAGCATAATGCAGATAATCTATATATTATTTCAAGACCAGATGTGGTACGGATGTACATGTTGGTACATCTATATTTTACAAACAAACTGCCCCACCTAGTGGCAACAGACGGTCGTAGGCAATGACACTGTTTGCTCGTAAGTGTCTGTATCTTAACTTAACTTAACTTGTAAGAATTGTAAAAAAGTTTGACAACCCATGATGGGATCAGCACACACCCTTCACTTTCTTTATCTGTGCACGCGTTGCGATTGTCTTGCCTGTTAAGACATGTGTGTATGGAACATATCTGCCTGCGTGTATATCTACATAAGCTTCATGGTCTCCTTTCACATAGAAACCTTAAGTCCCATCAACATTACACTAAGATATATAGATATCAGTAATCATGATTATAACTGAAAAGAAACTGTAGTGTTATTAGTTCTAAAAATGAAATGAGATGCTCACAGACATAGTTTTCTAGTTTATTTCCAATTACTTTGTGGTGTGCAGTCCTTACCTCTTTTAAGAATGTTTACATGTCAATTACTTGTTTCACTTGTCCATCCTATCTATCAGATATATTTCTTTACGTACCGGTTACCTGGTCTGTAGGGCTTTTTCTCAAGGGTACAGACATTTCATCACCTTGTTAGAGACGTTTTTATCTTTTGTTGAAGTTACGATAGTGTGGTATTTACAGTACTGATATTAGTACTACATTACACTACTATAGCCTTCAATCGTATTTCTGTTCTACATGCAGTAAGGTTTGGATGCAATGCTATCCTGAATGTAAGCGCAGTACCAGCAATACTTCGCCAGTTCCTGTCGATGCTCGCAGGTTTCACCGCGATGCATAGTCACGATGGTGTTGCAAGCTTTCTCCCTGCAGTGATACTAGCAACCGTGATGTAATTGAGATATTCCTGAACTGCGCTAAACACCACATTACCTCATCAATCACCTTAAAGTATTTGTATTTCGAAATGTTTGGAACTCTTTTTTGCCCTAGATACGTAATCAGTAATCCATTAATATAGTACTATATTAGTTATTATACATGTGTATACATGTGCAGCCTATATGATTGCATGCAACATGCCAATATTTATGATTTGCAATGACATATTATACGTCATTAACATGAAACATGGATTTAGATATGTTTCATTCCCACATGATTCAACTTTTTTAAGCTTTTGCTCAGATGGCTTACACTAAAAGACCTATCGGTAGAAACATTACTCAACTTTAAAAACATTTCAAAAAGAGAAATATCATGCTGTGTAATCATACATGTAGTTAAAGTCAGAAATTCATGTCAACTTCATATGCATTTGGTAGCGGTAATGATTTATGACAAGCTTGCCATCAGTTAAATTCTCCTCAGAATATAGTCTGATACTATATATTCAGCACTTGTCTACATGTTAGATATAACTAGGTATTGAAGTAACACTTTAAGGCTACACAGTATTGAAATAGATGAATTTGTTTATAAATCTGTCTATTGTGTATCTCAATTTCCTTATTTTCTCCATATCCATTTATCGATATAACTGTGTCATATGAATGTATACTGTATTTTTAATACCGAAATAAATATCACAACACAATATTACCACTGACAACTAACTACTCACATATGGAAGCTGTAATAAGGACATGTTACCTTTAAGATGTAATACCGAAAAGGTCCTAAAGATATCCTTACCGTTTCAGCAGATCTGAAATACTTGCTTGATTATGTTCTAAGTTCTGTGTGACATACTTAGAACACGAGAGAACATACGAGGGGCGTTCAATAAGTGTTGCAAGCGGGGCATTGGTGTTTACATAAACAGTGTCAGCTTATAGCAGGTGTTACTATAGTCAAAACATAACACGAGTTGGTTTTATATTGAAGTTGCAACACTTATTGAACGCCCCTCGTACCATACTCTATTCTTAAAATGGTTGGCATCTTATCTGTGACTGTCTAAGAAACCGTGCACCAACTATAGGTCACTGAAGATGTTTGGGAAATAGCGCCTATCCTTCAACCTTACAGAACACGTTGATTCAATTAGGTAAACTTTTCCTGACCGTTATCGTTCACCTTGCGTTTGCTTGCTCGTGTAACATACGTGTCAAAGAACACTAGTACTCATGAAACATGACAGGTTTTTCTTTTTTCAGTTTGCGTCACTTATGATTACATTTTCCATTTACATTACATTACTACCTTCCATAGTACCAATTCTTGTACTTTTACGGATCTAGTCCCTTGCGGGATTCGAACCCACACCCTCAGAGTGAGGCAACTATCGCCAGCACTGACCGTGCCAACACATTTAGTTTAACTATCGATTGCTGGACCTCGATTTTTGTCATTTAGTTGCAGTTTGATGCTGTCAGTATTCCACCATGAATATTGAAGTAAAACCATGAGCTATTTATTATACTTTACTAAATATCCGAAACCTTAGACATTCTAAACCTAACTTATCTATACCCCCATTTTCATGTAATTGCAGACGAAGTCATTTCTAATACTTGCATACTAACCATTCCAATATCTCATTCAATTTCGATTATGTTCCCTTTTCTGTGATGTAGATTGGAAACATTATCATAACTTCCCTCAACAAGGCAAAATTCGCTCCTTTCAAAATAAGTCAAGCACTACATGTATCTCCTATGCAAATGTGAACCCAACATCTACCTCCATGGTGTCACTATGGCCACTCAGGAAAATTCATTTACAGTTACAGATACATGGACTATTTCTCCTGAAATCCGAAAAACATGCATGATCATTCCACAAAACCTTTCAAACCAAAAGCAGCACTCCATTTGAAGCATGCTATGTATGGAGTTCTCTCAGTGTTTTTTAACCCATTTCTTTTCAATTTATTCTCGGTGTAATTTAATATTTATGGAACAAACCTTAGACACACCAATTAAAATATATTTTAACATTTCTTAAAATAATAAAATCAGCGGAAACAAAAGTATTTTTCTGCTTTTGCAACTTTTGTCAGGTGCAAACCAATAAATAAACAATCTGACCTATCAAATAGTGAAAGTATAAAACTATCTTAAGAACACATATGTTTATTTGATGACGGCGGTATATCAAACAAGAATTGATAGCATGTATCTGCGTACTACAGTATCTAAGGTGCATACAAACAACAGCTGTCCACAGCAGGCTTCATGCACTGTGGAGTTCTTTGTTTTTGAGCACTGATTTAGAATATTATTTCTTTTGGATATCCTTATAACACGAATCTGTCTGCCTGAATGTTTCTATGTCTGAATATACATGTATGGTGCACTGGCCAAAGGATCCTTTGTAATGGAGCAAACATATGCATGTTGTTTTATGAATATTCATGTAATATGATTTTTTTTATTTTCAGCACAGATATTGCATATATGAATAATATCAAAATAACGTTAATCTTCTCCTATGAAATGTGGATGAATAAAATCAATACCATAAGAACTAACATTAGTAGTAAGTTTTGGTTCTTTATTTTGTTGTTTTTGTTTTAGATGTTTGAGCACTTCCTTCTTATCAAACCCTAAGAGAATGTTTGTTTTACTTGTAACAAACATTCAAGTAAACATCACTTGAAAGTCTCCTTCCAAAGACCTTATCTCTCTAGGTTATAATGAGTGTTTCTTAATTGGGGTATAACACGCAACAGTCCCCATGAATTCTACCTACCTACCACGTTGTATACAGGGACGTTACTTCCTTACTCTAAAAGTATTATCTAACCTGAATCAACAGCAAATCAAGAAGCCAAAAGATCAAAGAATTTGTTTTCGCCAGGCCATCGTCAAAATGACTTAATGAGAAGAAAAAAACCCATCAAATAAGAAATATGATGCAACGCTGAAGGTTTGTGTGTATATGTTCCCCACCCAGTTCGCAGCTGTTCCCCAACACACAATTTAAACTAATCACACTTAAAGGAGCTGTCCGTTTATCTCTGTACCGTCATGTACATGAATCTACCGGACACAGATCAAGTGTTCAGTCATTTCTGTATTGTTTACTAAATAATGCTATATTGAACATATTCCATAATGTAAGAGCAAGCATATAAAACACGTCTTTGAACTTTTATATCGTCTGTCCAATAGCACGCTTGTATATAATAAAGTTCACGAACTTGATGGTTTATATGCAATTTAGAAAAGTAAGTAAATCCCTTTTCAGGTGAAATGCTCTTCAAAACAAAGGTGTCATGTTATGAAGAGCTAAGTACGTGTAAAGATTATGAAGTTACACATACGTGGTGAGACGTGGTGAACCGTAGGTCTGTTGATTGCTAAGTTGACAGTTATCAGTTTAGTTCAGCAACAATTGGAACGTATTATAAGCAGATAGGCAAATCGCATCATAAGTGGTTAATCTGAGGACTGAAGGATCTGTTTCTTGTCCAATACTGTTTCATTGCGTGTAACACTTCTTCTTGAGAAGGAGATTATTCCCGTTTGCTACCCGCACTTCTTCATCTCGGATGAAAATGTTCTATAGCCCTTGTGAGAAGGCACAGACCTCATTTAGTTGACACACTGACAGACAAGAGATAAGGAGATATGCTATTTATTAGGCTTGGTCTGTATGTTGACAATCACTATAAACAGTTCTTGTCCTGTAGGCACGCAATATTCTGCCAGCATAGGTATGAAAGGACATGGACAAAGATTTTAAAACATTCTCGCAAAATAAAATATTTTGTTCATATATTAAATGAAATGTAAAGTTTGGGTTGTGTGTTTTTGGGGTAGTTTTCTGACCATATGCGTGTTTCCATGGTGTGTTAGATCCATTGTCATTGCTGGTTGGCAGACCCTGTGTGCTCCTGAACCCATGCTCCCTGTGGTCTCATAGCCATACGGTGAGTGATACACTAAATATATGTGACAGTTCAACACGCCTTATCAGCAACTACAGGAGATACAGAAGTTTTAGCCAAATATGTTTATTAAGAATCTAGCCTCTGTCAGCTTTCTCAATGGTTGTGAGTGCGGGTTTCACAGCGGCACTGTTTTGGAAGTGAAGGCAACACAGCACTACAACCGCTCAATACACTCAGCTGCAAAGAAATGATACCATATAACATACAAGATATTTCAATCAACGAACGACACACCCGACTGCAATAGAGTTACATCATATCTTCAGAAGCCCACTAAACTACATTTAAAATTTCATCTATTTCTATCTGTTAATTGTTCTGCCAAAAACTCCCTAACTAGACGAGGAGCGTAAAAAGGGTATTTTGTGTCTGTTTGTATGACGTCCTACAGTAATGATACGTCGACACTTTTAAGTCCAAGGAGTTACATTATGCCGATAATGTCTTATATTAACATTTTTTTCCATATTTCATAAATTTTTGCCTAAAATATCAAATATCCAGAAAAAAACCTATTTGAAATAGCATTTTAGCACCCCGTGTATGTATAGATGTAATATATTAAGTATTGTATTCTCTTGAATGAATTGTTTTATCTCTTTACGAGATATATCCTCGTCACTGACATTCAAATGCGACTTTATCCGGCAGACATAGTTCGTGTTTGACTCTTGAAACGTTGGTATTGTTTCATTTGCCCCTCGATGTAGTTGACTACTAGGCTGCATACTCCCAGGGGGATGGGTATGATATTCATCTTCACAACGTCACAGGCGTAAACGAAAAGATTACCATATCTTCTCCTTCCGCCCTTGACCTCAACCCTCGCATTTTCAGTGCTAAGATTTTAACGTACGGCAGGCTAATCGAATAAGCCAATCAGAAGACAGTTGTATTGCCTCTGTGACTGTGTCGATCGTCGCTTATTTTGAATTGGTTCCGATTGTAAACCGCGATGTCATTGGCTGTATGTTAACAGATGGTAAGGGACGTTACTCGTGATCACAAAAGGTGTAGCTGATTCGTTTCACCGCCTCCGCCTACGTTGAAGGCAAGGTAAAACATGGAGAGATCATTTTCACCTTGCCGTGGGAAGATGTATGATATTGGAACGATTCCGATCCTTATTACTTTGTGATTTATATAATGTCCATGCATTCGATGTGAATCAGTGGCCCTTTAAATAGTCATATTTGTATTTATTCATTTCAAACACACCCAAACTGATAGTTGTATAGGTAAATAGAGTCCTTGCCAAACACCTACTTCAGAAAACAGATTTGCTATACATCCCTACACCAAAGGTAAATATATCTTTTGCTGTTGGGCTTTCATCATTAATGGTTTGTTTTAGGTATGACGGATATCATCTTCCTTTCCTCCCTTCCCCCCGTCTTCATTTCCTCCCGTTCTCTTCCAGTGTAGGTGAGTCACGCAGGTGTTGTTTCATGATGTTCACATCTCAATGAGTTGTTCTGCCCAGATGTTCAGTTTGCTTTTATAAACGGTCTTAAAATATGTGGAACAGCTATGATCACTGTTTATGTTTACAAACTGTTCCAGGTTTGATTACATTTTCGGTGAAGGAAAAAACAATCAGTAGATGTTTGATATCAAGTTTATCTCGTGAATCATCGTTCAAAAGGGAACGTTTTCAAGACGAACACACAAACATTTTATTTGGCTTTAATACGTGCCAAAATACCATGTGCTGATTTCAGTTCAAATAATTGAACTCAACTTCCATATTCATCCTCAATCGCCAAATGTACCATACTTACTAGTGTCCTGTTAAAACCGAGCAACATCATAATACATGTGTACAGAAATCGAGCAGAAATCACTGCTTGTACCGTTATATCATCACTATGCTGAGTCGACTTTCATCAAAATGATACCTTTGGCCAACAGTCAGCACCTCTCATTGAAATAACACCATGTATAACGATTGGCACATGTGATCCCCAAAAGCACAATGGATGCACCGTTAACTTTTTAAATTGACTGTCTTTTCTAGAAAGTGGATCTAATACAACGTGAATTATATTTTTACGGAGCAATATTGTGGTAGAGGAAAGTCCAGGCAGTCTAGACTGTTCTAAAGCTTCAAGGTGTTTCAATCATAGTACTTAACTCGTACAGTTGACTCGACTTAACATTCAATCCTTGGTTGGCAAGATACATTGGATGCAATCAGTAGTAATAGCCATATAAATGCAAGCAAATCACTTGTCTTATGCTACAAGGAGTTTCAATCATACTACTTAACTCTAAGAGTTCCTAAACATCTTACGTTCTTCTGATTTGCGCCACATGTCTTAGATGTTTACATATTCTTCACACAAAGTCCAAATATTTGTACCAAGCAAAGAGATGTTAGGTATACACAAGTCAGAGCAGAATGTATATCAGCTGTGAAGAATACCTGATTTGCCTTGATGTCATACAACGTATTCTTGCAGTACCCTCAAAGTTTAAAGGAAACATTGGTTCTCTGACTTCGTTCAAAGAGGAAGATTTCATATTTTGTCATGGCTATAAAGATATAATTAGTATTTTAAAAGAAATTTACGAAAACGAGTCTGAAGTCTTCTACTGCCCTAGCGGTAAAAGTCATGCGGCACACTTTCGAGTGTGACATTTTCTTTAGTCGCAGACAATTGTTTGCTATCACAAAGGAAGAAAAACAGGAACTCGCACTGAAACAATGGTTGCTAGGCAAACAAAATATGTGCACATATGCTCGTGTCTAAAATATAAACTCTTTTATTTTCAACCATATTGGTAATAAATGTGTATGTGTCATATTGCGTCCCCCCTAAACCCAATCCCCCAATCTCTGAGGAATGCAGATGGTATTCAAAGATAATGCAGAGATGATAACCGACATTGTTTGCTATATGCTCGTGTCCAGTGTATGCAGCAACTATTGCTATCTTGGAAACATGAAAATGACAAAGCAGCAATGGACATAAACAAATTCCATCGTGTCGAAAACAGACAAATAGTAAAGTTATTCCATTTACTTTATATTGTAATTAAAAACATTTAAACAACCTGCCATAAAACCAATAATGGTGTTATTCCATGTACTTCATATTGTGAGACATTTCAATAACCTGCCATGAAAGCAATAAAAGTTGTATTCTGAGTTCTTCATATTGTAAGACATTTAAACAACCTGCCATAAACCAATAACATTGTTATTCCATGCATTTTTTTTATTATAAGACATTTAAACAAGAGCCATAAATATGCCATTTGATTTTCTGTGCTCACAAACATGCCTGTCTTTCTCAAATGGAATGATGACTGGGAAACCTCCAAAGAAGATGGGGAGTTGAAGACGTATTCACATTCTGAGTTCTGAGCAAATCTGTAGAGGACATCAAGTACAGTACTCTTCAAGCAAGATTGGCATGTCGAGAGGAATATTAGGATACACACAGGCTCACAGTCAGAAAGTCATTTTTAAAGAGTGATGGATGTTAAAACAAGTTGAAAGTGGAGGAATGATTAGCCCCATCAACCTCATTGCCAGCATCTGACACGCACTAGTGATGACGATCACCAAGATGTATGCGAGGTTTGCCCTTGTCTGATACTATGACATAGGTTGAGGTTGTACATTTGTTTACATTTTCATACAGAAACATATACATTATTCATTATCGCCCAAATACAAGGAAATTTGATTTGTTTTCTTGGTGCCAATTGACACAGTCCTGAGCGCCGAGTAATGAAACACTATCCAATTTAATGACATAAAGATAAGAGATGCATTCAAAGTTTGCCCTCAAATGGGAGAAGGTAGTGCATTTGCGTACACGTAGATCCAGAAAATAACCATAATTCATTATCGTCCAAATACAGGGGATCGTTTTCCTTTTCTTGGCGACCGTCACTGAGCGCCAAGTAAAGAACCAATTTATTTGGTGAAGAGAAGCCGCTCTGGCATTGAGCTACAACCTCAGCTACATCAGGAACTACACCAACGGAACAACACGTCATTATCATGTAACCACGTGTACATCATGAGCAATGGAACTCGGGCATTCAGTTGATCACGTGGGCTATATCTGTGCTTTAAGTTGTTTTGGTTCGTTTCCTTGTTACATTTTATATCATGTTGTTGCAATTAATATTCATACCTAGAATACATTTTCGTATGATACAATATGTGCATAAAAATACCATGACGTATGATAATTCCTTTTTGGAACAATAAACATGAAAATGTACTTTTTTCTAGCAAATAACCTAAACACGAAATGAAAATGTGGTTTACTTTAACTTGCATTCATCTTATTAACTTCTGATCTAGACATATATGATGGTATTAAAATGGTTTTTGTCCTTGTATTCATCACATCATGTAATAAAGTTACGTTACTATTTGACACTGTGACCTGAAGTCCACTAAGGTGCTCTGAAACTCTGACAAGGGTTTGATGTGGACAATTAGTGTACTGACAATTGACTGACAGAGGTAAAAAAACCAGAAAAACATAACAAATTCTATAGGGAACCATTACAAAGTATAGGTCACTGAGATTGTTAGCTTAAGAACAGAACACATATTGCTTGAATTTGAAAATTTAAAATTGCGGTTATGTTGAAACTCTGTCTATTTTGTTAAAAGTTTCAATATGTTCTAAATATATCCAAATCATTAATTAAATGGGATACATGTAAGCCTCACTTTGGTATATAAAAAAATCCTTGTTTGTAAATATATATTTGCCTTTGATTTAATTAGTATAATTATATATACAACTTTTTTGTCTATTTTATAATCATATTACTTCGTTTTAGTTGCAAGTCAAATCAAGTTCTTTGTGCTTTTGCAGGTGAAAGGATATCCCTTGAGATCTTTCCGCAATACCTGCTGTAGGTAAGTCAGAGTTCATTCTTCTGTGTAAGTTTAACTACAGAGCATGACATTAAGCAATAGGACTACTTCATACACGTCAACAAGAACTGCAGTGTCTGTCAGCGAATGAATGTTCATGTTTGATGTGAACATGCAAACCAATAGTATTACAGCCCAGTATAAACTCAGAGGCCCACATGATCGTGTCTTTTTCTTCTATATATCATCCATCATTACCTAAGATTGGAATGATATGGAGATTCGATGCGATAGGGCAAAATATAACTTCGTCATGGTTACGTGACGTCATAAACAATACTATGACGTCACACTTATTCTGTGATGCTGCCTTCAAAATAAGCCAAGGGCGAGCAGCCTATGCTTATTATAGATATTAACGTATTTTCCTCTAGTTCGTGAATTAATAGAAGAATAATTAAAAGAATATTATATTGGTGTCTATGTTTACGACACTCATGCCTGAATATCGGTATATATGTATCTCTTGCTCGCGCTCGGAAACTATAACTATTCAGGCACTCGTATCGTAAACATAGTATCCATCCATTTATTAATATACAGAGGAACTGAACTCGATCTAAGTTGAGTTATCCAGCAATGTGACTGAAGTGTTCACACACAGGAGACACTAAACCATGTAATCTTGAAGTAAATGTTATTCTATGTGCTATTTTTGAAGGCAGGCTGAAGTAACTCCAGGTTTTATTTTCGAAAGGTGGTATCAATTGTTTTGGGTGGTGCGGGATCCAGGTTTGTTATTTCTGGAAACATGCATTTCAGTTTGTTTACAGAAGAATCACTCTGGGTGAGTCATTTAAACAAACTGAGTGGGTTATCATGTCTGAAAATAATTAAATCCTTATAGAAAACAGGATAGCTGAAACAGTTTATTGAAGATTACAAATTATCTACAGCATATAAATGTTATTGATGAAACTGTTTGCAGATGCCTCTCATGAAATATATGTCGCCCCAATCGATTAATCTATCTGTTAGTCAGCTGTATATAGTTTAGATTTGACCAAAATAAGCGTTCATGTCTTACATAATGTATTATTTGGCATTATATATGTTTGCCTTAAAGTATAAACATGCTTAGATGAATACAGCAGCAAAATATATGTGGTACATACAAGAAGAGCAATGTTTCTTGATGACAGTTCTTAATTGTGATAAGATACGACGTGTTGGTCATATGCGTACTGACTCGTCCAATGCGGGGTATGACCAAGTGAATGCTCCGAAACTTCTTTCTCAATAAAGTGAGGTGAGGTGATTTGTGGTTTAACGCCGCTTTCAAGGGTATTTCACTTATATCACAGCTGCTAGTAGTATTGCAGGGATAAACCCCGCTAGGCATTGTGGTCGAACCTGCGAGCAACTGCTGGAAAGCGAACCATTGATGGTACTACGCTGAAATTCAGTGTAGCATTGCACCCAAACATAACTGCGTGTAGAACAGTTCTCGACCGCAGACAAAGTTGCTGTGCCCCTGTTGGGATCCTCCCTCACCTCAAGAAATATACCATATACGTTGTTTTTGTTTTATCTTTATACGTATTATTTGTCATCTTTTTAAAGTTTTAGATTATAACACTCTTCATTGATGATATGTTTGAATATGTAGTATAATAAATTCATTAGCCTGTTTACCATTTTTCATAAATGGTAATGTCTTTATGGTAGAGTCAGTATTAAAGGCGCTGTAGCACGTTGTTTGCAAATTTTGTTTTCTCCAATTTTCCATTTTATTTCTAAAGGTTATGCAATATATTGATACGTTAGAGGGTAAAGCATCTAATTACACGACCCGATAAACCATATCCATAGAAAGTGGTTACCCGAACTGGAAGGAAATTGTGCCACGACGATAGTGGTGTGTAACTCTTCTGTGTGAGAGGTAGATTTTTTAGGTTTGATGAGAATTTAAGAGTTCTGACAGCAAGATGAATGACCATTCAATTATGGTGCATTAATAAAACTTTTACTCTGAGTATTTAGGTATCGCTATATCAGTCAAATCCCTTGAACCATCTTCGAGCGGACATTTTAATGTGAACACATTAAAGTAACCATGTACATTCGTTTTAGAACTCTCTATTGATTAAGGAGTAATATCCATCCATTGGTATCAGTTATTTTCCTATTCGTGAGCTCACTTTATTTCAGTAAGCAGAACGTGCTACAGCGCCTTTAAAACACCTCTTAGCTAACTTAATGCAAAGTCAAACCCCCTGTTAATGACGTTACACAATGTAGCGGGTCTATGTAAACAATCCAACGATCATGTTCACTTAAATATAGATCAGGATAATGAGGATTCTATATGGAACAACAAATGAAACAGTCGTCACATTTGTTTCTATTTTCAAACAGGAAACGTTTTCCCAAAATATACGTTTTTTTGTGTTTCAGTTACCTTTCCCTAAACTACAACGCAGTTTGCATTACAGACCTATACTCGAGTTATCCTAGCACCAAATGTTTTAACAGTAGAACTAACATGATTTCGACATTTGACTAATTGTTTTGATGACCTCAAATTGTAAAAACACGAATTTCGTACAGTGCAACATAGTTTCCTGACTATTGCTTATTGTGATATTTAAAAAAAGGTGTATATAAGAAATACTCACATAACCATGTGTTGTAATAGTGAAGACACACGTGGCTTCTTTGAAGTTATTTAACATGTCCTTTTGATGCCTATCACAGATTGAGTCAAGGTTTACATGTTTCAGCACCAGGGAGTCTCTTTGTTCTCAAGACAGACAGACAGACTGACAGACAGATTATTTTATTTGAATGACCATTGTTCCCAAATACTTGATCACAGATATGAATTATCACCATCAGTTTAACTGGCAATTTTGTTTGTTATTAATCAAATGTGGTGTCTCAGCATTGTAAGTAATTGTAGTGTCCTTGATACATAAAATTGATAATCACCTCGCATAAAATGATATTCAAAATGATAGCAACTAACAAGAAACATACAGTGTTAGGATAGCAACGACTGTGATAAAATCAGTGATGTTACCGTAAAAAGGTGAAATCTGTACGTGAATGTTTTGCTGACATTTTCCAAAATGTAGTGCCATGTGCAATATTTTCTATATTAAGGATTATTAAGGAGCATATTCTTCATAAGCTGTAATAATGTTATTTTAGAACACGGGAACACAAACGGATTTCCGATTATAGATGATTATTGGTTTTGACACTAGTATTCTGGAGATGATAAATGTACACAATAAGGAATTAATATATTTTGTGAGGTGTTGGCGATGCATATCAACAGAGTATGCTTTTAGTCACATTATTCGTTTCTTTTCCACTCACGACTCTTTTGATGTTTGGGTTGTCTGTACACCGGCAGTAGAACCACATGCAGGAGTTATCTTCCATTTATACGTTCTGTCTAGGACATTTCTCCTCCGATCATTTCCCTTTGTTTATGTACGAAGAGAACGCCTTGAATAAGTTGCCTATTAAAGTTTTCTCATTTTCATCTTGTATCCATTCACATGTTTCCGAAAAAGTCAGTGATTAGTAGAAGATAATTCAGGTAGAGCTTCAAGATCGAGGAAATCCTTGGCCTTGTTATTGTTTTCCTATATTTATCAATTGAGTGTTGTTGATAAAACAATGATCCATAAAAAATATGTTTGGAATTTATTCTAGCCCCGACTTTCGAGAGGATGGAAGGACGCTTTGCCAATCTTATATTGTACCCCTGATTTTTTATGTATCAGTTGAAACTGTTTAGATATATCCTATTGATGATCCATCTTAGAGAATGCTATATTTACTTCGTCATGTTAAAAAATATTATTCTGTTGACTGAAACTTCACAAAGCGTCAATAATAGTTTATTTTCCAATTTAACGAGCTTGAATAACATGTGAGTTGTTCTATTTGCGAGCATCTGCTGCATGCTTTAACACGCCTTGTCTGTCATAATTACATCATAATTGGTCTCAAATACCATGCTTTGTTTAGTTTACAACAAAACCTTTTTATCATCCAACATATACATATATCTGTCTGCAAGGTAATTAGTCAGGGTTATTTCATGTAGTCGTGTTATTGTTTGGGTTCACTTTCTTTTCACAGGTAATGTGTAACCTATATACTCAACGTTGAAAATAACGATACAGATAAGGGATATGATGTAATGATCTTAAATAAAGTCCGGATTTGACAGAAAATGGCAAGATATGTTAATAAAAAAACAATAATGAGGAAACCATTAACATTGTGTCTGAATATCGGTGTGGGTTCGCATCTCGCACGGGACTCAACCTAAAAAGAAGTACAAGAATTTGTTCTGGTGTGGTTAGTGTGATCTAGAATTCAAACAACTCATGCTGAAATGTTGTTTCAAGAAATCAGTTTTACATCACTGTTTAAGTTTGTCAGGTTTTTAAATTTGTTTTGATGTAAAATTTCACATTTGAAGATGTTCGCTTTAGACAAACCCTTTAATTTAATTAAAATTAAATGTTATAAAATTAAGTCTTCAAGCATTCAAGTCAATTTATCCCAAAAACATTTCATACACATTTTGTAAGATATTAACTTTTTTCAATACATTATATTTCACCTCTTTGAAATTCTAAAATTTTACATTAAGTTGTATATTTCTTATGTTACCTTGCCTTTCTCGTGTACCTTTACCTTTCCAACACCAAAAGACATTTCGCTTGCAGCAGTTCACAGTATTGTTATCATTCACCATAACCAAATGATTCATAGATTCATAGACAACAACAAATTGTTCATAAAAAATAATATCATGTTTCACGCCTAACATCTTTCAAGATGTACATTGACATTAATACAGGACATACTGTATATTCGCATTAGTTCACATATATCATGTGATGTTTCCAAGCATAAAACTGACATTAACACAGACTTCTCCAGTATGATGCAAGACTATCTGTAGTATACTTGTTCTGTCTGGAAAGTGTTAGCATTGGGTAATTTGTGTGAGCATATCTTTTAAATGTGCTGAAGAGTAACGATTCTCCATGTATTAAGTTATAATTGCAAGTATGTATAGGATTATTATTATAAAGTCTTCAGACAAGTACATGTGTATACCTGATACGTGTTCATTTCTTTGACTTTATTTCTGTAGAGAATGAAACATGTGAAACATACTGTCGAATTTAGAAATACTTGCCATTTAGATAGTGAAGAAATATAACATGGTTATATTTGGGATAACACTACCTTCAATAGTACAAATTCTTGTACTTTTTCGGGCCGAGTCCGAAAAAGGGCCAAGTCCCATGCAGGATTCGAACCCACGCCCGAATACTGTCGAATTGTTCAATGTATTCTATGCATAAATGAATGTAATTCTATTTTTTTTTAAACAAAACAATTTTAAACCACTCATCATCACACCGTTGACAAATGATAATGCAATATTCAGTATACCAATGAAATATAGACCTCATTCCGAGTTAGCACAAGTAATTACAGAGATCGATTTTTCTCCCGAACCAATCAATAACTTCACAAAACGCATTCAGATCTCTTCCTCTTCCAGAGAAGGTTGGGTAGAATCTCTTGCCCCAGACAGCCAACATAAGGGTCATTTAGATATATTTACCAGCTGGCAGTAGCTTCAGATGTGACGACCAACCATTAGGAATACACGTTTTTTGTGTTGCAACAGTATCTTTTTCAATGCTAACTTTAGCTAAGACTCTGTCATTGCGGCATTTCATTTTGTTCTGTCTTGATAAGTTATAATAAAAACAATTTGAGTGATGACAATCTTTTTTGGACTGTGTATTAATTTAATTCTCAGTATATAAATACTATAAGATTGAAATAAATACCGCTAAGACTTCTAGATAATAAAAAATGAAATATATTTTCGTTGTTTGTAACTTTTGTCTGGTGCAAACAAATACATCAATAATCTAACCTATCACATGCAGAAGAAAAAACAAGTCTGTAGCTATTTCAAGAACTGATATGTATATTTGGTAAGGGTGGTATATCAAACAGCAATTGATAGCGTATACGTTGCACTGCAGTTTTTACGGTGCACGCAAACAGCAGCTGTTCCCAGCAGGGTACCTGTAAGGATAGTTTTGCAATAAGCAATTCCTTCTTTTTTAGCACTGAAATTGCATTTATTTCTAATATATACCTCTATAATATGAATTTATGTTCATGGATGTTCCTATAAGATATGTACCGTTGAAAATAATATTATGTTTTTCTTTCTGAAGAGCATTTATAAGTGGGAACACGATTTTCCGGATAACAACTTCTAAAATTTGGAACATACACGACGTTTGGGAGTATTATGCTTACATCTTCTACACGTTGTATGATTAAGTTGAATGCCTATGTTCCGGAACGACATGTATGTCTACAATATGAAGTTGTTGTCAGGAAAATCTTCTTTTCCCAATATGACGCTTAAAGATAATTGGATGATTGGTTCTTTGCTTATTCAGAGCGATAACTGATGGTTTTTATGAACATGCATATGATATGATCTATCTTCTTGATTGCCTGTATGAGATTTGGATGGTTCTTGCTGTGAACGAGTATCCATTGATCTTGATACTACATGTACGAACATTGTTTGAAAAGGATTTTTCGTCTGAACAAGGTTGAAATAATTATTGTAAGATAAACTTGTTTTCACGAATGTTCATCTGAAGTGTGGAAAATACTATTAAAATTATTTAATATATGTTACTGCAATGGGTAATGGTTTGCAATGGTTTTGGAACATATTCTTCACAGTGAATTTCTTTTATTTGCTTCGTTGGAAGTTTAGCCTGTCTTCACGAAGGAAGTGTGAAAATAATGATAAAACTACTGAAAATATGTTAGTGAGTTTGGGGCAGATGCTTCTCAATGAATGCCTTTAATTTGCTTCCATCAAACTCCATCTGATACCACCTTACCAAACACTATGTCTCTATAAATTGTAAAGAGTGTTTCGTTACTGTGCACAGGCCCAACGAATGTATCAATTACCAACCAACCTGGCAAAGGTAAATCTTACTGTACAAATATTGTTTTGATCTTAAGTTTATACCAACAATAGCACATCAAAGGATCAAAGAATTTGTTTCAGTCAGACAGTCATTAAAAAGATTTAATGAGAAAAAAAACAGCAATTAAGAAATATGATGCAATGTTTGTTTGCGTTCCCCACCCCTCGGCGGCTGTCCATCAACAAACAATTTAACGCAATCACAATTAAAGGAGTAGTTGGTGTATCACTGGCTATATGTATATATCTAATATGTCTTCATTAATTACTAAATATAGGATATTATATGTGTGTCTATGTCATACTATGTTTAGGACACGAGTGCCTGAATATTAGTATTTCCCGAGCGAGAGCGAGGGATATACCCATATTCAGACACGAGTGTCGTAAACATAGTATGTCATAGACACGAATATAATATTATGTTTATTACCGAAGTCATGAAATTAATGAAAATACGGTAAAATCCACTTTTAATCACAGGCTGGCGACCCGCCGTCGCAACATTTAGAACACAACGTCATAGACGAAACGTGACGTCATAGCATTATGTATGACGTCACGTCACCATGACAAAGTGATTTGTTGCCCTAGGGCATCGTATGAAAACTATGAACCCCGATATGTTTATTTTTATAAAATGGAAACTTAAATACAGATTTATTTCTGCGATCCCTATTATGTTTGTTTTATAATTAAAAAGTGTTGATTTATGAAATCAATTTTATTAAAACATCATAAAGTCCAACATTTACATATAAATGTCAAGTTGTATTGCAGGAATTTCCTTGCCACATATCAACAGCATAATACAGCTTTTATGACCAGCCATATGACAAAGGGAAACTGTATCATGTGTTGTGAAGCTTTCATTATCAATGTTTTACTTTGCTGTAAGTCTGACTGGCATAATCTGTCATTCCCCTTTCCTCCCTTTCTCCCTTCCCCCTTCCACCCTCTTCCATCGAAGATGATTCATGTATTTATTACTAAACCGTGGTGAGATCACTCATTAGATAACAATGAGTTGGTTACACACATGTGTGATACCACCGCCTGCTGCCGTAACGTCATAATCGGCCCGTGACGTCATAGTCGTTTTTGGTTGACGTCACAATGTAAGCCGCACGACTGCCATAGCGGGTGACCTTTTTGCAATTGAGCGTCACGTACAACGATTTTCTTGCAATTCAGCGCTATTTATATATTTTAGTAATAAATAAAATACTATACTCGGTCCCGTTTGATAACATGTTTATGAAACTCGTGAATGGCATCGGTGTTTAACTCGTTTTCGCTCATTAAAATACCAAACCATTCACTCATTTCATAAACATGTTATCAAACGGGACATCGTTTAGTATTCTATATGTAACTACTGTCATGTTCTACACATCTCAATGAGTTGTTCTGCCCAGATGTTCAGTTTGCTTATATAAACGGTCTTAAAATATGTCGAACAGCTATGATCACTGTTTATGTTTACAAAACGGCTGCAGGTTTCATTACATTTTCTTCAAGAAAAAACAGTAGATGCTTGATATCAAGTTTATCTCGTGAATCATTATTCAAAAGGGAATCTATTTAAAGTTTTTAACTCTTTTATTTGACCGCCTCTCCTTGAATTTACATACTTATTTGCCTTTTAATTGATTAAAAAAAGATTAGTTTAGGATGCATCAAAGTGATAGAGGGATGTAAATTCTTGCCTTTATCTTTACAGAGTGGTAGTCATAGACACAGGGTTTAGAATTGCATTGTCAAATATCAAATAAACATATCATGTCAAAGCAATCCTATTGATAATGTACCACCATTGTTTATTATATGACTGCTTCATTTATCGCAACAGCAAATATATAGTCACGCCATATAACAACATTTCATACTTTTGCTTAGTCTGCATTTATAGTTATTTCCAAAGCATAGTGATTTCATTGATGCATAACAAAACTATTCTATAACTATGAACCTTTCATCTTGCTTTGGACCAACTTCCCAATGCAAGGCATAACTATTGCCAGTCTCCATCACTGGCTGATTTAAACCTTGCAGTATTTCCTTAAGAAAGCGGTGCTTAGAAATCCAGGCCCACTTTGCATTTCTGGTGCAGCGATTTGATATCTAGGCACAACAAAGCGAGGGAAATACCGCAAGGCTAAAATTAGCCATTAATGCAGACTGTCAAGAGTTATGCCTTGCGTTTGGAAGTTGGCTTTTGACATACAATGTCCGTTGTGGACTTAATTTCATTCATATTTAACAACATATTATTATTACATGGTTGTATTTGGTTTGTTAATCCATTTTCTGTTATCCCAAATATAACCATGTTATTTTTCTTCACTATCTAAATGGCAAGTATTTCTCATTCAATTATTGTTTGGCAAAATGTAGTAGAGTAGAGTATTAAGTATATAAAATCGAGAAAATTAATATTATGTTCCTAGGAGTGTGAATTATACTTTTTAGCTTCCTGAGTTTGTAAACATTTTGCCTCCTTCTAAAATTTCTAACTTGTCTGACATGTTTACATATGCTTTACACAAAGTCCAAATATTTGTACCAAGCAAAGAGATGTTAAGTATACACAAGTCACAGCAGAACGTTTACCAGCTGTGATGTATACCTGACTGGCTTGATACTACCCAGAGGAGTCTCAGGAATACCTGTCAAAGTTTGAAGGAAGTGTTTGTTCCTTGACTACCTTGGAAGAGGTTGTGTGTTTATATGGCCATCTTCCTTTCCAACCCTTAAACATGTTGCGTCTTTCTCTGAGGATTACAGACTGAAGAAGACGATAGTGGAGAAGAACATAGTTTCAGAAGTATGTTTTAAAGTTTTAATAAAACGTTCATACCTCGATAATGCGACGGGTATATTCTGAAAAATGTTATTCTTTACAAAATGCCATTTTAGTAAATAACCTCATCACCTAAATGATATTATTTATCATCTTAAAGAGATTCCAAACAATAGCGAAATTAAATGAAAGAATGGTGTCAATTGGCATGGTGCAAGCTGAATATGTATTATTCAATACTCAAAAAAGAAAAGTGCAAAATGGTTTTTCGTGGTAATGTTTCAAAAGGGGGGAAACTTGAATTATTTTGTTATAGTCAGTTTTTTTTAGCATATGATAATAATTCAACACTATGTTATTGTTTTCTTTTATAAATGGAATGTTATTATGTGGAATTTGTATGTTGCTTGAATTTGTATGTTGCAGAAACAACAGAACAAGTCAATAATAAAAATAAATGAAAAATAATTCAAATTCAAGACCCCTGGTTGTAACGTTAGCCAAACGTAGCGGATCTATGTAAACAATCCAACGATCATGTTCACTTAAATATAGATCAGGATAATGAGGATTCTATATGGAACAACAAATGAAACAGTCGTCACATTTTTTTTCTATTTTCAAACAGGAAACGTTTTCCCAAAATATACGTTTTCTGCGTTTGCAGTTACCCTTCCCTAAACTATAACGCAGTTTGTATTACAGACCTTTGCTCCGGTTATCCTAGCACAAAATGTTTTAACAGGAGAACTAACATGATTTCGACATTTGACTCATTGTTTTGATAACCTGTAATTGAAAAACCACAAATTTCGTCCGGTGCAACATAGTTTGCTGCTTGTTGCTTATTGTGTTATTTAAAGAAAGGTGTATATACGAAATACACACAGACATAACCAGATGTTGTAATAGTGAAGACACACGTGGTTTCTTGGAATTTACTTAACATATCTATTTGATGCCTATCACAGATCGAATCAGGGTTTAGATGTTTCAGCACCAGGGAGTCTCTTTGTTCTCAGACAGACAGACAAACAGACAAACAGACAAACAGACAGACAGATTATTTTATTTGTGTGGATGACCGTCGTTCTTAAAAACTCAACCATAGCTGTGAACCATCATATTCGGTTTAACTTACAAATTTGTAATCTCAGCATTAGTAGTAACTCTGCTGTTCTTGATGCCTAAAACTGTTAATGCTAGCGTAAAATGATATTATATGATATATAGAGAGAAGATTACCTAAGTTGGATAACTTGTTCCTAATCCCTTTCTTCATTGAATAAAATATGTTTAAATAAAATCATTAAATCAAATAGAATGATATTCAAATTGTCATTTGCTATGAAACTAACAAAGAACATGGGCTGGTACGATAACAAGGATTGTGATAGAATCAGTGATATTATTTTTGAACAAAGCGAAATCCATTCGACAATGGTTTGTTAATCCATTTTCTTATGTTACATGGTTCCACTCCATATAATGAGAATTGAGGTAACACTTCGGGAATGATACTCTTACATGTACATTATTGTATCTATAGTAGCTAAATTGTATACATACATTTTGACTGATTCATTTTCGTTCAGAAAGTCTCGATTGTGGTTTGGTTCGCAATAAAACAAAAAGTAGTAGCATGAGCAAAATTGTCACTAATTAAGAAGTTTATGACGGTTGAAGGGTTACGACTAATTGGTTGAATCACTTGCAAGCTGTAGTAATGTTGTGTTCGAAGATGGTAACTCAGACTTCTTCCATTTGATTATAGATGAATGTTGGTTTTGAGGCAAGTATTGTGGAGATGGTCAAGGTTCACCATAAGGCATTATAAAACAATAGTTTCCAGGTCTTGGCGATGCATATAAACAGTCTTTTTCTTGTCACATCATTCACACAGGTTCTTTGATTTGCCAATCGCTCTCTTTCCTACACAATGACTCGCTTGATGTTTTGTTGCAATCACACCCAAAGTAGAACCATATGCAGGGGTTATCTCCCTTTTATACTTACTTCCTACCCCACTTCCCATCTCATCATCTCGATGTGTTTATGTATGTAGAGAACACGTGGAATAGGTTGTCTACCTTTTTCATCTTGTATCCATTCAAAATGTTCAAAGTCTGTAGATCAGTATATGATAATACAATGGCACATTAAGTTTGAAAATCATTGATTCAAATACTTGCTAAAGAAGATGATAAAACGTATATTAATTTTCTCATGGAAAAACAAGAATTGCATATTTACATTACAAATCAGTTACTGCATTTTCAAATTTTTAAACTTTAACACGAATTGCACAGAAACTTGATCTTCTCTTTAACAAAAATAAAACTGCATTTTCTCACAACAACTACAAACGGGCATTAGTAGCTGCACCGAAAGTACAGTTCCTTCAGGGTAATAATTGTACCGCCATTGAGCAGTGCTTGCACTGGATATTAGGCGTTAAAATGTATATTATTATTATTATTATTATTATTATTATTGGTCCAGATGGCCAAACATAGTAATGACTAAAGATCCTGTGTGGCAGGTAAACCTTCAAGATTTGGAAAATCCTTGGCATTGTTGTTATTTTACTATATTTATCAATAAAGCTTATCAGTCAGAGATGCATCAAAATCATATTTGGAAGTGATAATGTATTGGTAATCAAACAGAGATGCTAAGTTACAATATGTTCTAATATAATGATCCTTCCTCTCGTTTTCATGACCTTCAAGATGATGCATATGGGCGGACGCTTAGTCAATATCATAGTGTGTCCCTTGTTTTCTGTATGAATGCATTTAGATTGTTCACATACATATCCGGTTAATGTTAAAGCGATGTAGAGAATGTTATGAACTTTAGGGCCTGTTAAATTCCGTTGATTGAAAACTTCAGAAAGCATCAATTATAAATTTATTTCCAACTGTGACAACCATGAAAAACAATGTTTAAGTGTTCTATTTACGTGTACCAGTTCCATGCTTTAGCACACCCTGTCTGTCATAATAACAACATAATTGGTTTCGAATTCCATGCTTTGTTTATTTTACAAGAAAACCGATTCATCATTCATCACATGCATATATATGGCTGCAAAGTAATTAGTCAGCTGTAGGCATTTCGTAAAGTAGCATTTCAAATATGTGTTGTTCAGATTCACCTGTTTTCACAAATAACGTCAAAACCCTATAATCTGCCTTGATATTGGCGAAGACAGATGTTGACCAAGGATGTGGTGTAGTTAAATGATATGTTTTAACTTAGTTCAAAACTCTAGACCTTAAATTCTGACTTGGATCGAAAAGGACAAAACAAAATAAAACAAAACAGAAAAGAAGTTAATAGTATCGTGTGTCTCGATATTTTGGGGGACTTGTGTTTGGCCTTTTCTATATGCGCTCGCGGGGTGTTTGTATTTTCTAGCATTTTATATAAAAGATGTCGTGTCACACAATGTATGAAACAATTTTCAATTGTGACTTTTTAAAATGTATTTTCAAATAACCCCATTTCAGGAAGTTCAAGTTTTTTTGTAATCGCCTGAATGTTAATGTTACTTATGAAAGCATTTATTCACCATATATATCACTCCATTATTTTTTTCAAAACTTTTGATGTTACATGAATGAATTATTTAAAATAACGTCAAAATCTTATACTCTGTTTTGACAGTGGGGAGTTGGCCAGTGATGTTGCGTATTGTAGGAAAACATTTTTAACTTCCAAACTAATTTAAGTATTTTTCAAGTAATTCAAGACAGCTACAAACATTCGATCATTAGCAAATCGGACTACGGTTGAAAAGGACAATACAAGTGGAAGTAAAATAATGAATAGAACGTTATCGATCGATGGAGTCTCGATAATCTTTTAGGTTGTGTTGTATCTTTTTATTGATTGTTGGGGTCTCAAAAATATTTTAGGTTGTGTTGTATCTTTTTATTCTTTGTTGGGTCGGGGAAGTGGGTTGGTCGTATAAAGGTATTGAATATGTTGGTAACAATTCTTAATATACAAAGCAATTTGCATTTCGGAAGTTTTTAAGATGTGTTTTCAAATTACTCCATTCCAGTAGTTCATACCTGTGTAAACGCCCAAATACTAAGGTAACATGAAACATGTATTCACCACAAATATGTGTCTACATCTCACCAGTGATTTCCGCAAAACGTTTTGGTGGCACAGGAAATGTTATTAAAATGTTAGCTTTGTAAGTGTTATCCCAAGCACTCGCTCACTATTGTTTTTGATAGGTTTATTACCAACCATAAATATATTGTGTGTATATAGGCGATGCTCCAAACGAATTCTCCAAGTCTGCAAATCACGTAGAATTCTTACTGCAAACTATCCAAATACTCAACAAGGAAAGACATGTTCGCCCTACAACCACACAGAATCCTCACTCCAAAATGTATCAAAGCCACACTACGACAACTTAGAGGTGAATAGGACGCAAAAATGATTTCTCAGAAACACCAACAATAACTCTGCCTTTTTAAGATGGTATATTTGTTTTGCCATCTATTACATAGATTACTTTCGTATCTACGGGTTTAGTGCATTTGTCACATCATCCATTGGGTGCATCAAATCTAGTTTCGTTCAATAGTTCTAGAAACATGTTATCAAATAGGCAAAATTGTTTTGATATAATGCACGATTATTATATTTATTAGGGGCAGATTCGATGTTTTCAGTTTTTGATTTTCTGACGTTATTTATTGTGGAAAAATCTTTGCTACACTCGACATTTGAAATGTCAGGGTTGCTTTGTGAAATGCTCAAACATGGTTTTCTGTGCATGTTTTTAATAACTGCAACATCATTATGTACGTCTTTGTGTGTTTTCATTTTACTCAGACGATATGATGTTCCTATTTCATACATGTGTAAATTATGTTTAAAAGGCGCTGTAGCACGTTTTTGCACATAATGTTTTCTCAAATTTGTCATTTATTATTTAAGTTTATACAATATATTGGTATGTTAGAGGGAAAACATCTCATAGGACCACCCGATAAGGTAGAAAATGATGCGACGTAAAAAACATTTTGTGGAATTTGTCAGTGTAAGAGGTACATTTGTATGTTATATGCAATTTTCAGATTTCAGACAGCAAGATAGTTGACCATTTCATCATTGTAGTATATTTAAAACTCTTCTTTCAGTGCTTCGGTATCCTCGTTTTAGAACTCTTTTTATTGATTCAGGATATTTATGTAGTTATTGGTAACACTTATTCGCCTTTTTGTGAGAGCACTTTATTTCAGTAAGCAAAACGTGCTACAGCTCATTTAAAGAGATGGATACAACTATGTGCATGTATCAATGTTTTCATCAGATATAACTTGTGATAGCGTTCCAGTGTGGAAACTAACAGATGTTATAAAACAAAATAAAACCTGACGTTTGTTGATCATCTGTACTTTAAAGGTCAATGAGGTTGTTGGGAAAATTAAATCAACTTCAGAAAGCATGGTGTTTTTTAACAATGTACGACACTCTACATGGCCCTAGCTTCTCATTTGTGGTCTGAGGACTTTGTTTGTGTATCAGAAACATATATATACAGTCACATAGCCAGGTGCAAATGATAATGAGTATTACAGATTGTGATCGGGACATATTTGGGCGGTGGTAGTTTGCAGGATGAAGCATACACTGGTACTGGGTAAAAAGGTCCTTTTTTCTTTCAATATGTCTATTGTTTGTCTGTAACTTTTGTGGTGCGTGGTCACAATGGATTTGTACAGTATTAATCTATCAAAAGTTAACGATACCAAAAATGCAAGATATTTTAATCAACGGATGATTAAAACGTCGTTAACATAATTACATCATCCAGAAGCCATCTTAACTAAATGAAAACATTATCTGTTCACGTAACCCTTGAAGAATCGTCGAATAAGAATCTCCTTAACTAGGTTAAATATTAAGAGTGTCCTTGTTTAATGGCGTCCTAAAGTAATTATAGATCAGAAATTAAAGGCCAAAAATGGTACAGTACTTTGACAACACTTAAATGCCACTGATTCTTTCAACAAACCATTTTTGAATGCCATTGCAGTACCCAGTGTTTGTTAGAACATATATAAAACAAATTCAATATTCTACCCTGGTGAATGAAATTGTGTATACTTTACAAAAACATACATGTATGCTAATCAAATACAGTTAAAGTTTCTGTATCAATAAAATATATGACCCATCAAATTGTATTCAACTGCAAACTGTATATTCAAGGAATCTTTGAATTGAATTGAATTATGTAATGCTTTTTGTAGTATCAAAGAACACTTCTGAGTTATTTATTTTCAACCTAGAAAATGACAAATTGATAATGGATAGGCCAGATTCACATCGAATTACTTTGACAATGTGCGCCTATGTACAATTCTCCTTCTATAAGTCTACCGATTGTTCGCTAGTTCCACCCGATGCTCGCAGGTTTCATCGCAATGCATAGCCACATGGCGTTGCAGGCCTTCTCCCTGCAATAATACTAGCAGCCGTTATATGAGTGAAATACTCTTGAAAGCTGCGTTAAACCACAACTCACCTCACCTCAACCTTTATGGGAGTTTATAGAAAGACGACCTACTAAAGAAGAAAGAATAAACCCATAGACATTATATTATACAAATAAATGTAAAAGTCATATTATATATGTTGCAATACCTGCAAAAAAACCCTTGTTAATCTGAAGATTCAAGCTCTATATGCAATAGATATGCTGTACTCAATTTCATGTGGTTTGTCTTTGTAACCAAGAATTGTTTTGAATGTGGCCAGAAGATGAAAACCATTTGGTCGTTTCCAGGAATAAACAAGATATATATGCTACACATTGTCTCGGACTCATATTTCCCGGTATAAATCTGAACCATATCTGACATTCTCCTGTCAGACTTCCCTCTGATATTTACCATCGGAAACATCAAATAGGCACTGTTCATAACCCCACCTTTATGTTGTCGTATGAATAGACACTCTTCATAACCCCACTGTAGTGGAAGGATATGGATCTCGACTCATATTTTCGAAGCTCTCTTAGCGTAGATAGTCGTAAGTCACTGTCAATGTTTGGCACTTACGACGATCTTAGCGCTAAGAAAGCTTCGAAAATATAGGTCCTGATAAGCAAATACTATTGTCAATCGAGTTTTAAAGGCGTTGTACGCCGTTTTTTACACACAAAAAGGTGACTAAGTGTTACCATTAGTTAAATAATACTCTTGAATCAATAAAAAAGAGTTCTAAAACAAGGATCGGTTAATCCACGCGAGTCCATTTCCCATCGAACGGTTCAGAATAAAATGGCCGTTCGAAGTTAGTTCAAGTGACCTTACGGATGTAGCGATACCTAAATACTCAGAGTAAAGTTTTAATCTGGTACAATGATGGAATGGTCAACTAGTTTGCTATATATATGTTAACTCTCAACGTCGTATGAGACTTACAATTCTACCTCTTAAAAGTGTTGCTTTATATACGTTAGACCATTTTCTTCAAACACGAATAACCGTTTTCTATGGGTACTGATTATCGCGTAAAAGGATGTTTTACCCTGTATGGTAATACTATATTGTATGAACTTGAATCATTGATATCAATTCTGCGAAAATATAACATGCAAATAACGTGCTACAGCGCTTTTAATGACTCACATTAATGTCTCAAAACAAATGATGACGAAATGATTTTAGTCATGTCCAACACAGTCAAAGTTCAGGTTATACCTTATATGCATCTTTTAACACTTAAGCCATCTCTCACTGTGTGAGTTTGTTGAACAATTCTAAAGAGAACCCGAAGGATCTTTAAGCTTTGAAAGTTTATTGAATTTGTCAGTGCTTTATATATTACAGGACTGTCATTTGTGCAAAGGAATATTCTTGTACAATACTATATAATGATAAACGAATTCCTCGTAAATCTGAGCCAAGCTAATATAACTAAAAATAAAATTAAAGTTAACTTCTCAATGTGCATAAACCACTAGTTACCTGTTAGAGAACTGTCAATTTGGGAAAACGAATATCCTTGTATAATGTCCTTTTTTCTATTAAAATTTAAAAAAATTCCTCGTAAATCATTAGTCATCTTCGAGTTAAAATTCTATTATTTGAAGCAGTAGTTTCCCTATCTATAGAAGGAATACGTTGTACTATTTCGTAAAGAAAACAGACAGAACAGTCCTACTTCAATCAACAAGAATTATACTGTCAAACTGTAAATCTTATGTTATATAAACACATCTAAAAAAAATGCTTGAACTCACAGAATACATGATGACATCTTACTTTTGACCCGATGGTTGATTGCTTTAACAAACCAACACACATGACATTTGGTTTTCAACAGTTTACGAGAGTCAACAGTATCAATTTGACATCATTGATACACAGAGTGACATTAACACACGATGTGTCTTCCTATCGGTTCAAAGATATAGATTGTTTCACACCCTTTAAGCATTACACCGACTGACATTAGCACAGGCCTCGTCAGTATGATGCAACACCATCTGGTAGTTCACTGTCTGGCAAATGTCAGAGATGGACAATGTGTGTGGATCTTGTTTACGATGTTCCACGTGGTGATGAGTAGCGGTTGTCAACTGATTGCTTGATGATGTTTGAGCATATATGTGTAAATCCGTTAATTGATAACAATATGGTATATATTGCATATGAACATATTGTTACCTGATTATATATATATAGGGGAAAAGACTAATGGTCAAAAGGTAGGGAAAAGGTGGCAACAATTAAAATAGGGGAAACGAAACCCGTAGTAATTACATTTATTTTTCTTTGTAAATATTGTATAGGATATGCGTAAAAGCATTTGACAGACATGCATGCACCACGTATCCAAATTGTTATGAATTAAACGCGCGTCTAAACATACTATAAATAATTAGAACCACTGTCATACTACCTCTTCTCTAAAACTACTGATTCTCACTGCACAGAAGGCATTTCACATCTCCCGAGGGATCCTCCATCATTAAACAAGATTAAGTAGATCCGTGGTTTGAAACTCTCACATGTGGCTGTTCAACTCACGAGTCTATGAACAGCTGACATAACTGTAGTTTGGAGTAATGGGTATCATCAGAGAGACATGTGGTAGCCATGTTTCATAGAGAGCATCACTGCTAATCTTGAATGTGGTTCTTAAGTAGATTCGCTACTGTTAAGCTTCGTATGAATAATATATTGTAAAGTTTTCTAAACAATGGCATAAAATGCTAATTTTTAGCTAAAGAGGTATTCCTTGTTTCCTAGATTTTGCGTAATGTTTGTGTGGCTATGAATTGTGATTATCACTCCAAATGTCTGTTAGAAGCCTCAGGCTACCCTCATCCTTGTATATTATGAATTGATTAATTGCATGTAATAAACAAAGGAAACAGCTATACTTATCATGACAAATATTGTATCAAGGCAGATTTATTAGGCATTAGTGCTAATGCCTATTTGGGTATATATGAAATAATGTATTATTTATTCTGTAACTAGTCTTCGACCTGTTCTTGGGTTAGTTCTTGTGGTCAAGGCGTTGGTGATATTTCATATTTTGATTTGTTTTCTATTTTTTTCATTAATGGCATGAAACTTATATTTGAACTAGTGACACTTCCCTTATCGCGCCATTGAAATATAGTGCATACTCGTGTGGTAAATTTAGTGTAAAATGAACATATTATGAACAATTGTTCTTTTTCACAATCAATAAGATATATCTTACTTCGGTTGATATGATGGTTATTTTTGCATAGGTAATTCATTACTATGACAAATTTCTCATGTATCATCTTTGACAATTTGAAATATTCTTTCAACATAACTCTTTCAAAATGTAAATATATTTAGGTTGTATCATAAACAAATCAGAATATTAAAATTGCACTGGTTAGGAATTTTCACATTTAAGCTTTAAATAAGTGAAGCATTTAATGTCAACAATGTTTTCCATTAGTTTTCTGGGTTTTTTTGTCCTTTGCAAAGGCTCCGTTGGGAACCTCTGATCACAATACTGTTTATCTGGCTCCTACTTATTGTACAACATTAAAATCAGAAAAACCTGTTGTAAAATATGTCAAGTCATGGACAAAGGTTTGTTCAGAAAAATTGAAAGGTTGCTTTGATTGTACAGACTGGGATATTTTTCACCATGCATGTAATGATCTGAATGAGTTTACAAACAGTGTAACTGATTATATTAACTTCTGTGTAGAAAGCATTGTACCTGTCAGATGCATAAAAGTATTTCCTAATAACAAGCCTTAGGTAACTAAGGAGTTTAAATCAGTCTTTTTAAAAAAAGAAAAGTGCATTTTATTCAGGAGACAAAGTATAAAGGTGATGGAAATTCAGAAAGAGAAAGAAAATGTAATGATGAATATAAATCTAACATTGAGAGCCAATTTTCAGTAAACAATTTGCGTAAAGCATGGAGTGGCATTTAAACTATTATAGGTTCGAGTTGTAAACCTTAACAGCTAGTATCCAGCGACGATCTAGCTTTTTCAAATGAGTTAAACTCCTTCTACTCCAGATTTGATACTATGGATATTTCGATTGAAAGGGAACATGTACTGGAATCGCTTACCTCTAGTGAAATGTTAAATATATCGACAGATATCAGTTATCAATCAATTCTTATGAGGTGCCCATTCTTTGGAAAACTTCTAAAATTATTCCATTGCCCAAAAGGAAAAATCCATCCGTTAACAATTACTACAGACCAGTGGCTCTAACCTCTATTGTCATGAATGCTTAGAACGTATAATTAAGAATTCATTGCTTAGTGAAGTCAGCCATGTGATTGATCCTTTACAGTTTGCTTATAGGGCAAGACGTGGGGTAGAAGATGCAACCACCACACTGTTATATACTATTTATCAGCATTTGGAAAACTATGGTACATATGTACGGATAATGTTTGTTGATTTTTCCTTTGCTTTTATTACCATTCAGCCTCATCTACTTATTGACTAACTTCCCAAAATGAATGTTAATTCTAATATCCTTAGATGGATAATGCATTCCTGGTTAAGAGACAACAGTTTGTACGGGTTAACCAAGTGGAGTCTTCAATATTAAATACATCCACTGGTGCACCCCAGGGTTACGCTATCTCTCCAACTTTATTTATATTGTATACCAATGACTGTATATCCAAAGTAAAAGAATGTCTGACAATAAAATTTGCTAACGATGCTGCACTGGTTTGCCTGATTAGAGAATCAGAACTGAGTTACAGAACAGAAATTTAAAAATGTGTAGAATGGTGCAAATCAAACTTTTTTATTTTTGAATGTGTTGAAGACCAATGAAATGGTCATAGATTTCAGGAAAACTAGGTCTATAATAAATCCTGTGACTATTGATGATAATGAAATACAAAGAGTAACGGAATATAAATATTTGGTTACTGTCTTAGATTCGACCTTTATAAGATTTATTTATAAGAAAGGACAGCAAGGATTGCATTTTTGTGGAAGACGAAGCATTTTATAATAGATCAAACTACTGTTGATATATGGCTGGTGTATGTTGTTTTGTTGCTGTTGTGTTTTTTTTGTTTTGTTTTTTGGGGGGGGGGGGGGGGGGGGGTGTTTGTTTTTTTTATACTGGAGACTGTATTAGATATAATGTAAATTTCCCTCGGGTTAATAAAGAATTATCTTATCTTATCTTTTAGAAGGTCTTGCATTTGGCAAAACAGTATTCCTAAAATAGCTTGGTTCACATGGGTTTCTAACAGCTCGCTCGTTGCATTCAACAAATGTCTTTACTCATAACAAACATCACAGTGTTTCTTTGTTCAGTGAGATCCAACTGGTATATATGTGTTGCAAGTCTCTTACAACAACAAAGGAAGGCGTGATCAAATGTAAAGCTATACATGATCATTGAAAAGGAGTATTTTTCAAATATTTAAAGAATCTATGTGTAAGCTAGCTTTGTAATAGCTCTGCTGTTGGTATTTATGTTTCCTGATTTAGCATGAATAAGATATCCTGAATATTAATTTTCAATAAACTATTCTACCTCTCGCGAAAAGCGCCTTACTACTTACTTCTGTTTGAAATAAGGTCCTTGATTTCTTCATGTTATTGTGGTTTATAAAATGTCTTATAGATTAATGTTTGGGACAACTTAGCCTTTAAATGGCCTCATGTTTGTTATATTCAATATCAGTACTCTCTACGTCATGTGGCATGATGTTGCTAAAGCATTGAACATATTTATTTCCCCTATACTATATTCAACATATTATGATGTGATGAGGTATTGCAATGCATATGCCCTTTGAAATTGCTTTGATGATACGTATAGCGTGTGAACATGACCCGGAAATCATGCTATGGTGATTTATCCCATGAAGGGTTTGATAGTAAGCTTTGTCGATATGAATGTGACATTCCAAACAATTTCTAAACTGTACATATTCATGCATTTCTGATAATACAATAAGTAGAAGCAAGTCTGTGAAAATAAGTTTACACTCGTTTTCATTTAAATATTGATGGAAATGAATATTCTTTCATGGAAAACAAAACCTTGAATAATGTTTTCGCGAAAAATATATTTAACTGTCTTTATATGTCCCCTGTCTACCATATGTCATATTAACATAATCATCTTGTTACGATGGTGCTAACAACAGTACTTACAATCACAGTTTAATCCGTTGTTTTCAGGAAAATCTAAACATACTGTTTATTAATGCGAAGAACGTTTTGTTGTTAACAGGAATACATAAAACGACACAATGACAGTACCAGATGTTGTAATATTGAAGACTCTTTGACTTTACTTAGCATGTCTGTTTGATGCCTATCACAGATTGATTCAAGGTTAATATGTTTCAGCTCGCTTTGTTCACTGCATCAAACCCTTACAGTACACGTGACCCATCACATTGTGTTAAACCTGTAAACTCGGTATTATTGGAATGTGGTATCTTTGCAATTTCAGTATATATTATATTATAAGGTCATAAGTTTTGTTTTTATGAAATAGTAAGCAGATGTTTTTTTTATCCACCTTTGAACATAAGCTTGTATGTTTTTATATGTAACCACACTCAGCCCTCAATTGACACAGTCGTTTCTTTTTACATATTTCAATTCACAGACAAATAGTTTAGCTGTACTAGTTTCTTGTTAAGTGCAGAGGAGTTCATCACTTACAGCCGACACTCTGAGTTGTCGTACAATGCTGTATACACTATGCAGGTGTCTGATACAAGCATGAAGTCAGGATGACAACTTTAACGGTCTTCGTGTGGGCATGTATTCCATTGATATTGACACCAACAACATCAGTGAAATGCTGAGTTAATGTGTTATGCACATCACAAGGATATCAGTGTCCTATGTTTTTGTTTTCCTCTGATCAACTTGATCATGTGTCTTTCCATCTTCAACGAAGAAAGTAAATTACAAATACAAATAGAAATGACTCATTGAAAGTCAACATGTACTTTTCTCCAAACATTCTCTAAGTATGACCATATTCATATGATTATGATTATTTTTAATCTTCATCTTATTGTGATGAATCATTATTTATGCTATTTTTCTTTGTTGCAAGCATCTCACACAGAGACGCAGCCAATGATTTAAGTTGATCTTTGTTCCGATGACATTTCATGTTTAACCAGTAAAGTACATCAGATAGATTTTTACGCAAATAACTGTGATTGTATCCTCTTATCATATACCTTACCATATACACGATTAACGCTGTAGATATCCACTGGTGCTAGGAATGTACTTGTCTATCAGAGGAAGGAATGTTTAGCTGTGCGAGCAGCAGGGTAGTACCTTTGCTCTCTGTATCAGATGTTGTGATAACCAATGTATTATACTTGGTATGCTTGTGGACTCAGTTCATCTTCAGGGTCCTCCACCAGAGATAGTATATTCCCTGTTGGGTGTTTCTTTCTGTTTTCAGCTGATTGTCTGATAACAATGGTTACGAACATCTTATCTGCGATAGGTCGAATCGGTAAAGAAACAATGAACTTTTTTTGTTATATGTGAGAACACACTGTCTGCAAACGTACAACATCTAGAACCTTTTTCTGGAAGAGAGGATAGGGGTATACACTACCTTTACTTCATGATGTTCAGTAACTGCAGAAGATGTTGTCAAAGGGAAGTTTATTGTTCCCATGGGTGTACAGGAAAGGGCAAATACTAATCTATTCTAGAACATATTTTTGCAAAGGTTACATATTGTTTGGACGATGGATTGCTTGATATTCAAGTCAAGTACAATAGAGATACGATAATTCAAAAGAGTTACAATATTATCTTTGCTTACCAAATCCTATGGCATTTGTTTGATATATTGCCTCTGCTCTCTGTGATGGAGAAACAAGTAATTCCCTTATTTGTCAGTTGTTAGGAGAAGAACAGGGATCATTCTTGTATCAGCATGTAGAGAGAAAGGGTGGGTTTTGCATGTTGACACCACCGTTGATGAACGGTCAAAATCATCATCATCATCACCATCATCATCAGCAGCATTTACAAACATTGTTTAAACTTTGAGTCAATACACATGACCAGAAATATTTAATACAAACAATCCCATTCTGTGCTTGCAGAAGATAGCTAGAATATATATCATAGACAAACATATCATATTGCACATACCAAAATGACTATTCTGCTTTGTGAACTTTATCACATCACACACGTGATTAAAACTTAGTATCATAACATCTGCTTGTGTATCATCCACCACACATCGTAACCTTATCAATAATTGTCCTAAATTAACACAATCATTTATTCTAATCCTATTTCAAACTCGCCTATGAGTAAACAAAGGGTACTGATGTATCCCAGAAGTTCATTGCAAACAAAAGACGATAGCATGTATATTTATAATTGAGATGCACTTTTCATATACCAAGAGAGATATGGAGTAAGGGTTAAATATATCCAGAATTGTGTTGTATCACATCACACACGTGATTAAAACTTAGTTTCACAACATCTGTACCTGCTTGTGTTACAACCATCACACACCATAACTTTAACAATTTCCCTAACTTAACTGAACTGGCGTTAGCACTAAAACTAATCAATCTCCTGGTACTCATAATTCACAGACCAACGGTAACAGGTCTCATCAACTGATCAACTCATCGGCTCATTTATCTCTGTGCTGCTACTGGATGGTGGGTCATGTACTGAACTCGGAATTACAAGGTAAAGCCATCTCTTGCTTTCATCTGTGAATGTTCCCGTAACTTTTCCGAACTTACAGTAAATTGTGTCTTTTAATCGTGTTGTTTAATGATTTAGTCAGCTTTTGTATGAAAATAAAATTGTCGAAATGTAGTATCAGGTTTATGATGTAAGCTCGTGAGATATTATATTGAACTATACCAAGTTTCCATTTAAGCATTTATCGATTTTATGAAGTATATATTGCTACAATATTAGACATTATTTCAAAAACGGTGATGTACTTCAAATAATTATGTATTCAATTAATTAAGTATAGGGACATCCAAACAATTGTTCATCTTAAACTGAGTTATGAGATTTCAGTTTCAGATTGTACAATTCATTACAACATGGATAGATTTCATTGGATAAACAATTTAATGCAAGAGTTACAAGATTTTACGATTCATGTCAAGGTGGATAGGCTTCATTTATGTTGGGTAAATAATAATGAATAGGAATTGGTGTCAAGATATTTTAAGTCCGCTTCTTTTTTTGGCATAGGTTCTAATTTACACTGTTGAACGTCACAGTGTTTTGCCGTTTCTTTATCATTCCTAAAATCGTTCAAATTCATATTTTAAAAGATTCATATATTATTCAGGGACTTTATAAAATACTCTTTAGCAAGAACAAACATAATCATAAGTCACTCATACTACGTTGCTATTAGTATTGTATTCTGTGTTAAGCTTTCAAACAACTTAAATTTTTATTTTGATGTTTATTTCAGTAGTTTGGCCACATGGCCTAAAGAACAAATACAATAAAGAGTACAATGAGATCACGTGTGGGATCTGATATTGAATACATGTTTGGGGTATAAGGCAACCGATTTGGTGACATTTACATTTGTACTGTTTAACATATTGATCATATTTTAATAAGTAATATTGACATTGTTTGACAAAAATCTACACCTTAGAGTTGAATATTTACTACAAATAACTAATACATGGAATTCATCTTCTGTACCTAAGTGACAATGCGGACACAATGTATCGATTGAATTAGTGACATTTCCTCGACTTGTCTTGTTCACTGCAAAGTCATGTAGTGATATTCTAATCTTGCAAATGGCCCTTCGTAAGTCTTTATTGTTCAGTGATGTGATATATCTCTCAGTTTGTATAAGGGACAGCTTCACTTAACGGTAGTGTTTCAGGTTGAACTGTTGATAGAGTAGTGCCAGTCTTGTAAATATATATCTATTAGCCGTTGTTTGAAAATGTATAGAAACTGTTTGGGGTCTCCAACATCCTTGGCCAGCCAAACATAAGAATATCCTGTAAGAAATAGTAATGTTCGTACTCTTGACACCCAAGTAGGCGTTCCATCTTCGTCCAGTTGTTTCAACATTAAATAGCTGTTATGTGGATATCTCTCGGTGTTTAATCATAGAAGACGGAGCCAATATTTCATTGCTTTACATTGGCTACTGATGTGTACGGTGTAGCGGCCAGTTTCACTAAGAATAGCTTTGTTCGCTGCGAATTTCCCAACTTAAAGGCATGTCTCAGTCCCAGGGCAGTGTTAGTTGAGTGCAAATGCGATAGCACCACAAGTGCATAAAGCTAAGTTGTTATTGAAAGCAAGTTTCCATTTAAGAATTTATCGATTTTGTGAAGTTTATACTCGCTTGATATTAGTATTGTATTCTGTGTTAAGCTTTCAAACAACTTAAAGGCTTGTTTCAGCCCCAGGCTGGTGTACAACTGCAACCGCCACAAGTGCATAAAGCTAAGTTGTTATTGCAAAGCTGTTTACAAAAACTGCAGGACTTGATGCTGCACTTCTCTGATGCAGCTGTTGAGGTGGGATATACCTGTAGGCGTGGCGCACAATATACATCAGTCTACACATTAGGAGGATATGCTACTTTTGTATACAGGTATATTCATGATCACATGATCAGCATTGTTACACACCTGGCTGGGAATGGATTTATATGGTAAATGTTTTGTGTCATTGATATTATACTGTTTAGTTAAAGTAATTTATATTGATATCTCAGATGTAAAAACTGCACTTAAAGCACTGATGTTATGACCTATGGGCTGGCATTATACTGATTCCCACAATAATGTCTTCCTCAACAACATAAACAGCATAATGTACACGTGCCACAATGAAAAATAAAATATTCATAGACAGTCTACCACAGACATAGCAAAAACGTTATAACAAACTGATTCTTGAAGTAATAACTTTGTAAAATATATATCACGATCCTTTTTCATTAAACATACATTGCAGAAAGAAAAAACACACCAGATTTATACTTGAAAAATAAATTAAAACCCACCTTTCCCTAAGTACGTCATTCTCTTTCAACGGTGGTTACTCCCTTCAGATTTCCGATCCTTACCTCTGTTCTAAATCGCCTGAAATCGAGGGCAGAAATGGAGTGTTCTGATTGGTTGCAAATGAATCAAGTTGTGCATTCAGCGACGCCGTTGTAAAAGTGACATTTGGTAATAACAAGTCATAATGATAAAATAAATCAAAGATAAATGTTTTCTCATTTCATGTGTTTTCCTTGAAATATGCTATTTGATCTTGTGAAAACAATTGATCATAAACATGCTTATACATAAAGAAGATCAGAGACAAATACCAAAAAAGTGCCATTGTGTTATTTACATCAGACATATTCGAAGGACATATGCTAATAAGCAAGACCTTAAAGAGTGTAATGCCTAGATCCCTCGATCGACATGACCGTTGTAAGATGAATATTCATAGGTTAAAAAGCAGGGATACAGTATGAGGTTTCAATTTCCTAGATTTCAAGCAAAATTGAACAGAGGTTAGGATCGGAAATATGGAGGGAGTTACCACTGTGGGAAGAGAATGTGATGACGTCAGTAAAATATGTATTGGCAATGCAATGGATGGAATACATACTGTCAAAGGCAATTAGAGGAAACAAAAGGATTGAGAGAAAAAAATCTACTGAAAAATCAGCGAGAAATGTGTATAAACAAAATCAATGAGAAAAATAGATATTGAAAAATCAATGACAGATATATGTAATGACAGTGAAGGAAAAGTTTTAAAACTTAAAAAACTACGGACACATTCTAAAGATTGCCGAATTTCTTTATTCACTAACAATGAAGTTATATTCATATAAATCAAAGCATTAAACAACCCAGACATCTCTTTGTTTTTATAAACTGCCTAGCCAAATGTTGCACAGCTTGGGAGCATGTTTATGTTTACCAAATGGTCGATGGTTTGATTACATACTTCTTTCAAAGGTACAAAAGGTTTGAGTTCTGAATCATCCTTTCTCCATCTGTAACTGTATAGTAAATGTTCTTGTCGTGTGTTTCTTGTCGTTCAGCCAGTTGAGTTTCCAAACTGGAAATTGGGATTGAGGCAGGCTGACTGATCAGTCTAAAATTGGGTCCAATGACGTAAAAGACCGGATTCCGATGAGTTTTAAATGGGAGAAAGTTATTCTAAGCTACATTTTCCTCCGTAGTTCCAATGAAGCATGAATGGAGTGAACACGTGATATCTACATAAAACCAGACATGCGAATGTAATGTAAAACATCTTTTTGTAAATGAACATTGTGAAGAAGTAATGTTGGCTTTCATGAAACATTAGTTAACTAAAGTAACAGAGTGTTGTAAGACGAAGTATAAGGAAGTACAATGACTTACAATTCCCAAATGATGATCTTGGAATACCCACTCTACAAATCGATTTATCATTGGTATTCTAGCGTGTCATCAAGATCCTAGAGCAAATATAAAGGTAAACCCTCTTAGAAGTCTAGGACAAATGTATCTAGATCTTCTAGTTTTGTTGCGGGACTCCCTTTAAAGTCTCATTATAAGGTAACATTTCAGTATCTTTTTATTTCATGGATTTAACAAGTGTTTGTCGATTTCAAAAATTAAATATGGCCAAGAATTTAGTAAAAATTGGATTTGTTATTTGTATTCTAGTGTGTCCTGAATAAACATTCTGTCAAGATGAGTATTGAGTGCTTGAGTTGGCTTATATTTCCATTCCTAGTGTTATTTGTGACATAAAACTGGATATACAATTTTCAAGTTACCACACCAAATACTGCAGGCGCGGAAGCAGTGTATAGGACTGTCCTTCAATCAGCAGATACAAGGTTCAGGAACACCACTGGTTTCTTAAATAATATCCAGGAAAGTGTTTCCATTCCTTGTGAGCTGCAGAAATAATGTAAGAATTTTTAGAGAAACCTACCAGAGACATACTCAAATGTGTATTTATTTCTTCCTCCTTTTCACGTTGTCACGAAATAGTTCTTTGTAGTTCTTCAGAATCAAATTTGGATCAAGCATCCAATTTACTACATTTTAGAAGTGCTTTAAATTTCTAGATTCTAGTACTGAAAATCATTCATATTTACTATAGCATCATTCGTCAAATACACAAATGCTTACATGTCTTAACTTTAAACACTTTTGATTAAAATTTAAACATTTTGAATTGAATCCAGTCTTATGTTCCGAGATTGTACTTCAATGTAAGTGAAAAAGGACTTGATCAGTGCCGTGTTCAAGATAGGTTTAGCGATTACTTTGAAATCTATCTTGAACGAGATTGCTCAATGTAGCGCTACGTAGAAAGGCGAGCAAACTTTGAGGAATTTGCACGTGGTCGTTCAAGAGAGAAGAAGCTCTCATTGAGCGCTACATTGAGCGCTACATTGAGCGCTACATTGAGCGCTACATTGAGCGCCACATTGAGCGCTACATTGAGCAATTTAAGCGCTCGCTGCTATTGAACGGGGCGCAGTATTGAACATTTTGAATGAACATAAGAACGAATTTATTTTGCAAATGAAAGCAGATTATCAATCTAGAAATTCTGTCAAATATCCTTGAAACATTTATATGGACATTACTGATTTTATTGCACAAAAGAATAAGTTTGTTATGGCAAATACACATGTTCTGAATGATGAGAAGAACATGAAACAGATGTGATCATTGCAAACAAAAAACCATCCAATTACTCTATTTAACACCAGTCGTGAAGTGATTATATTATTGCTTCATTTACAAATCAAACAAACGATATGTTGGTCAAATATCTTAATAGATGCCTTGAACATTGTTTTCCTCGAAAAAGATTATTTCTGTCTTTCCATTGACCATATGGCATATTCACATACTCATCTTGTTATCCTAACACATTGGTACTGACATCAGTTCTGACAATCACAGTTTCATCCATTGTTTTCACAAGCTCTTTTGTAGAACTAAACATACTGTTTCTAAATGTGAGGAACGTTTCGTTGTTAAAAGGAATGCACAGAGATACAATATGATAAAGCCAGATGTTGTTAATATTGAAGACACACTTGGTTTCTTGGAATTTACTTAGCATGTCCGTTTAAAGCTTATCACAGATTGAGTCAAGGTTTAGATGTTTCAGCAGCATGAGCTCGCTTTGTTCGCTGCATCAAACTCTTACAGTACATGTGACCCATCACGTTGTGTTAAAGCTGTAAACTCGGTTTCATTGGAATGTGGTATCTTTGCACTATCAGTATGTATTGTAAGGTCATAAGTTTTGTTTTTATAAAATAGTAAGCATATGTTTTTAGCCATCTTTGAACATAAAAGGGTCATTCATACCTCAATTGACACGATCATTTATTTTACATCTTTCAATTCACAGACAAAATGTTTATCTGTACCAGTGTTGTGTTAAGTGCAGATCAGTTTATCACCTACAGTCGACACACTAAGCTGTCTTACACATGTTTTATACACTATGTCTGACATAAGTGTAGGTCGGGGTGACACCAGTCTTCGTGCGGTGGTGTCTTACATTGATATTGACACCTAAAACATCAGTGAAATGCTGAGTTAAATGGATGTGTGGTATGCACATCATGAGGATAGCAGTGTTTAATGTTTTTGTTTCCTTTGATCTACTTGAACATGTGTCTTATCGATCTTCAATGAAGAAAGTAAATTACAAATACAAATAAAAATGACACATTGAAAGTCAACATGTACATGTACTTTTCTCTAAAAATTGTTAGTGAAAGTATGGCCATATTCATATGATTATTTGTATTTTCCATCTTGATCTGATAACGATGAATAATTATTTATGCTATTTTCCGTTTTCCAAACATATCACACAGAGAGATGCAAACGTTGGGTTGTTGATCTTTGTTCCGATGACCTCTAATATTTAACCAGATAAGTAAAGTACATCAGTTGGATTCCTTACTCAAATATATGTGTTTGTATCCTCTTATCAGATTGTTGTACCAAAATACACGAATACCTCATCATATTAACGCTGCAGATGTCCACTGGTGCTAGGAATGTACTTGTGTTAGATGTCTATTAAAGGAAGGAATGTTTGGCTGTGTGAGCAGCAGGGTAATACCTTTGCTTTCTGTATCAGATATTGTGATAACCAATGTAGTATACTTGTTATGCTTGCGGACTCCGTTCATCTGCAGGGTCCTCCGTCAGAAAGTATATTTTCCTGTTGGGTGTTTCTTTCTGTTTTCAGCTGATTGTCTGAAAACAATGGTTACGAACATCTTATCTGCGATAGGTCGAATCTGTAAAGATACAATGAACTTGTTTTGTTATATGTGAGAACACACTCTCTGCAACGTACAACATCTAGAACGTTTTCTAATGGACTAATAAATCTACAAATGAGTTGCTTGGTGATATATTACATATTATTGTTTTACTATACAGGAGTATTAATTGTTTGCACTGTATCACCATAGTCAACACAAACTTGTTGAAATCCAAAGACCGTAGATACATTTCCTTCCTAACCTTTATTATATGTTCTTCATAGGCTTCATGAAAGATATGTTCGCAGTTTACAGTTATCATATTGATGGGGGTCATTCCGTCAGGAAGTCATTGAGGATATGTTTAGAATGTATGGTCACTTCCTTTACTTCATGATGTTCAGGAACTGAAGAAGATGTTGTCAAAGGGAAGTTTATTGTTCCTAATACTAATCTATTCTAGAACATATTTTTGGAAAGGTAACATGTTTTTTGGACGATGGATTGTTGATATTCAAGTCCAGTACAATAGAGATACGATAATTCAAAAGAGTTACACTATTATCTTTGCTTACCAAATCATATGGCATTTGTTTGGTCTATTGCCCCTGCTCTCTGTGATGGAAGAAACAAGTAATGCCCTCACTTGTCAGTTGTTAGGAGAAGAACAGGGATCATTATTGTATCAACATGTAGTGAGAAAGGGTGGCTTCTGCAAGTTGACACCACCGTTGATGAACGGTCAAATCATCATCATCACCACCATCATCATCATCATCATCATTTACAAACATTGTTTAAACTTTGAGTCAATAAACATGACCAGAACTATTTTACAAACAATCCCATTCTGTGCTTGCAGAAGATAGCTAGAATATATATTATAGACATACACTTTTCATATACCTAGACGGTTAACCATATCACACACGTGATTAAAACTTAGTTTCACAACATCTGTATCTGTTTGTGTTACAACCATCACCCACCATAACCTTAACAATTTTCCTAACTTAACTGAACTGACATTAGCACTAAAACTCATCAATCTCGTGGTACTCATCAGTCACAGATCAACAGTAACAGGTCTCATCAACTCATTAGCTCATTTATCTCTGTGCAGCTACTGGGCTGTGGGTCATGTACTGAACGCGGGATTACAAGATAAAGCCATCTCTTGCTTTCATCTGTGAATGTTCCAGTAACTTTTCCGAACGCACAGTAAATTGTGTATAAAAGGTATGGGCAAGTCATTTCTTTAATCAGGTTGTTTAATGAGGTCATCCGTTTTATTATGAACATAATATAAGTATTTTGCATTTAAGTATAATTGCTTTTTCAAACTATAACTTACGTTTATGATGTAAGCTCGAGAGATATTATATTGAACTACATGTATACCAAGTTCGCATTAATCATTTGTCGATTTTGTGAAGTGAATATTGTTTCGAGATTAGAAAGTATTCAAAAACAGTGATGTACTTCAAATAATTGTTTATTTAATTATTTAAATATGGAGACAGTCAAACAAACTTTTGTCTTATATATAGTTATGAGATTTTATTTTTAGATTTTACAATTCATGACAAGGTGCATCGGCTTAATTTATATTGGATAAACAAGTTAATTCAAGATGAATGGAACAATATAGTCAGCCATCCGTATCCTATTGCATAATGGTGAACATATACGTTTCATAGTAATGAATTGGGATTGGTGGTCAAGCTGTCCAGCTATTTTAAGTCCGCTCCTCTTTTTGGCCTAGGTTCTAATCAAACACTGTTGAACGTCAGGATGTATTTCCTTTTCTATTAACGTTAATATAACTTGATATCATTAAACTTCAAATTTTAAAAGTAATATATCGTTGTCGCATTAATATCGCATTGTATATCGCATTGATTGTGTTGTATTCTGTGTTAAGCTTTCAAACAACTTAAACACATATTTCTTCCTCTAACCAGTGTTAGTGTAGTACAACTACAATAGCGCCACAAGGGCATAAAGTTAAGTTGTTATTATAAAGCTGTTTACAAAGACTGCAGGACTGGATTTTGCACTTCTCTGATGCAGCTGTTGAGGTGAGATGTACATGTAGGCGTGGTGCACAGTGTGTACCTGTCTGCACGCTAGGATTTACTATATTTGTATATAGGTATATTCATGATCACATAATCAGCATTGTTTACACACCTGGCTGGAAATGGATTTATATGGTAAATATTTGTGTGTCTTTCATATTGTACGTCTTGTACGTTGAATTCGAATGCTTATTGATACCTCAGATGTAATAACTGTACTCATAGCACTGGTGTTACGACCTGTGGGCTGACATTATACTGACCCCTGCCATAATGCCTTCCCCAACAACATAAAAAAGTACACTTGTCATAGTGCAAAGTGAAAACCAGAATGAATATTCATAGATATAAAATGGATAATATCCCAATCGATAATATATATATAAAATCGATATAAAATCGATAATATGTTCTAATGTGATAATAACTTTGTATGATATATCTCAAGGTCCATATTAGCCTTTTCATTAAACCTACATTGCAAATAAAAACACAAGCTATATACATGGAAAATCAATTAAAACACACCTTTCCCTTACGACGTCAGTGCCATGTATATGATAAGAATATGTATTGGCAATCCAATGCAGTTAGAGGAATATGTACTAACAAAAGCATTGAGAAAAATATCTACTGAAAAATCAGTGAGAAATGTGTATTGACAAAATCAATGAGAAAAATATGTACTGAAAAATCAGTGAGAAATGTGTATTGACAAAATCAATGAGAAAAATATATACTGAAAAATCAATGACAGAAATATGTGGCGATTTTGAGGGAGAAAGATTTTCATATTTCTTTGTTCGCTTACCATATATTTATCTTGATATATATAAAAATCAAAGTTTTAAACAACCCAGACATCTCTTTCTTTTTATAAACTGTCTAGCCAAATGTTGCACAGCTTGGGAGCATATTTATGTTTACCAAATTGTCGATGGTTTGATTACATACTTCTTTCAAAAGTACAAAAGGTTTGAGTTCTGAATCATCCTTTCTCCATCTGTAACGTGTATGGTAAATGTTCTTGTCGTGTGTTTTCTTGTCGTACAGCCACTTGAGTTTCCAAACTGGAAGGTGGAATTGAAACAGGCTGACTGATCAGTCTAAAATGGGGTCCAATGACGTAAAAGACCGGATTCCGATGAGTTTTAAATGGGAGAAAGTTATTCTAAGCTACATTTTCCTCCGTAGTTCCAATGAAGCATGAATGGAGTGAACACGTGATATCTACATAAAACTAGACATGCGAATGTAATGTAATAAATCTTTTTGTAAAACAACATTGTGAAGATGTAATGTTGGCTTTCATGAAACATTAGTTAACTAAAGTAACAGAGTGTTGTAAGACGAAGTATAAGGATGTACAATGACTTACAATTCCCAAATGATGATCTTGGAATACCCACTCTACAAATCGATTTATCATTGGTATTCTAGCGTGTCATAAAGATCCTAGAGCAAATATAAAGGTAAACCCTCTTAGAAGTCTAGGACAAATGTATCTAGATCTTCTAGTTTTGTTGCGGGACTCCCTTTAAAGTCTCATTATAAAGTAACATTTCAGTATCTTTTTATTTCATGGATTTAACAAGTGTTTGTCGATTTAAAAAATTAAATATGGCCAAGGATTTAGTAAAAATTGGACTTGTTATTGGTATTCTAGTGTGTCCTGAATAAACATTCTGTCAAGATGACAAAGTATTGAGTGCTTGAGTTGGCTTATATTTCCATTCCTAGTGTTATTTGTGACATAAAACTGGATATACAATTTTCAAGTTACCACACCAAATACTGCAGGCGCGAAAGCAGTGTATAGGACTGTCCTTCAATCAGCAGATACAAGGTTCAGGAACACCACTGGTTTCTTAAATAATATCCAGGAAAGTGTTTCCATTCCTTGTGAGCTGCAGAAATAATGTAAGAATTTCTAGAGAAACCTACCAGAGACATACTCAAATGTGTATTTGTTTCTTCCTCCTTTTCACGTTGTCACGAAATAGTTCTTTGTAGTTCTTCAGAATCAAATTTGGATCAAAGCATCCAATTTACTACATTTTAGAAGTGCTTTAAATTTCTAGATTCTAGTACTGAAAATCACTCATATTTACTATAGCATCATTCGTCAAATACACAAATGCTTACATGTCTTTACTTTAAACACTTTTGATTAAAATTTAAACATTTTGAATTGAATCCAGTTTAAATATATATCTTATGTTCCGAGATTGTACTTCAATGTAAGTGAAAAAGGACTTGATCAGTGCCGTGTTCAAGATAGGTTTCAAAGTAATCGCTCGAAGAGCGATTACTTTGAAACCTATCTTGAACGCGATTGCTCAATGTAGCGCTACGTAGCAAGGCGAGCAAACTTTGAGGAATTTGCACGTGGTCGTTCAAGAGAGAAGAAGCTCTCATTGAGCGCTACATTGAGCGCTACATTGAGCAATTTAAGCGCTCACTGCTATTGAACGGGGCGCAGTATTGAACATTTTGAATGAACATAAGAACGAATTTATTTTGCAAATGAAAGCAGATTATCAATCTAGAAATTCTGACAAATATCCTTGAAACATTTATGTTGACATTACTGATTTTATTGCACAAAAGAATAAGTTCGTTATGGCAAATACACATGTTCTGAATGATGAGAAGAACATGAAACAGATGTGATCATTGCAAACAAAAAACCATCCAATTACTCTATTTAACACCAGTCGTGAAGTGATTATATTATTGCTTCATTTACAAATCAAAGAAACGATATGTTGGTCAAATATCTTAATAGATGCCTTGAACATTGTTTTCCTCGAAAAAGATTATTTCTGTCTTTCCATTGACCATATGGCATATTCACATACTCATCTTGTTATCCTAACACGTTGGTACTGACATCAGTTCTGACAATCACAGTTTCATCCATTGTTTTCACAAGCTCTTTTGTAGAACTAAACATACTGTTTCTTAATGTGAGGAACGTTTCGTTGTTAAAAGGAATGCACAGAGATACAATATGATAAAGCCTGATGTTGTTCATATTGAAGACACACTTGGTTTCTTGGAATTTACTTAGCATGTCTGTTTAAAGCTTATCACAGATTGAGTCAAGGTTTAGATGTTTCAGCAGCATGAGCTCGCTTTGTTCGTTGCATCAAACTCTTACAGTACATGTGACCCATCACGTTGTGTTAAAGATGTAAACTCGGTTTCATTGGAATGTGGTATCTTTGTACTATCAGTATGTATTGTAAGGTCATAAGTTTTGTTTTTATAAAATAGTAAGCATATGTTTTTAGCCATCTTTGAACATAAAAGGGTCATTCATACCTCAATTGACACGATCATTTATTTTACATCTTTCAATTCACAGACAAAATGTTTATCTGTACCAGTGTTGTGTTAAGTGCAGAGCAGTTTATCACCTACAGTCGACACACTAAGCTGTCTTACACATGTTTTATACACTATGTCTGACATTAGTGTAGGTCAGGGTGACACCAGTCTTCGTGTGGGCGTGTCTTACATTGATATTTAAACCTAAAACATCAGTGAAATGCTGAGTTAAATGGATGTGTGTTATGCACATCACGAGGCTAGCAGTGTTTAATGTTTTTGTTTCCTTTGATCTACTTGAACATGTGTCTTATCGATCTTCAATGAAGAAAGTAAATTACAAATACAAATAAAAATGACACATTGAAAGTCAACATGTACTTTTCTCTAAACATTGTTAGTGAAAGTATGGCCATATCATATGAATATTTGTATTTTCCATCTTGATCTGATAACGATGAATAATTATTTATGCTATTTTCCGTTTTCCAAACATATCACATAGAGAGATGCAAACGTTGGGTTGTTGATCTTTGTTGCGATGACCTCTAATATTTAACCAGATAAGTAAAGTACATCAGTTGGATTCCTTACTCAAATATCTGTGTTTGTATCCTCTTATCAGATTGTTGTACCAAAATACACGAATACCTCATCATATTAACGCTGCAGATGTCCACTGGTGCTAGGAATGTACTTGTGTTAGATGTCTATCAGAGGAAGGAATGTTTGGCTGTGTGAGCAGCAGGGTAATACCTTTGCTTTCTGTATCAGATGTTGTGATAACCAATGTAGTATACTTGTTATGCTTGCGGACTCTGCAGGGTCCTCCGTCAGTATATTTTCCTGTTGGGTGTTTCTTTCTGTTTTCAGCTGATTGTCTGATAACAATGGTTACGAACATCTTATCTGCGATAGGTCGAATCTGTAAAGAAACAATGAACTTGTTTTGTTATATGTGAGAACACACTCTCTGCAAACGTACAACATCTAGAACGTTTTCTAATGGACTAATAAATCTACAAATGAGCTGCTTGGTGATATATTACATATTATTGTTTTATTATACAGGAGTATTAATTGTTTGCACTGTATCAACATAGTCAACACAAACTTGTTGAAACCCAAAGACCGTAGATACAGTTCCATTTCCTTCCTAACCTTTATGATATGTTCTTCAAAGGCTTCATGAAAGATATGTTCCCAGTTTACAGCCGTTATCATCTTGATGGGGGTCATTCCGTCATCAGCAGGAAGTCATTGAGGATATGTTTAGAATGTATAGTCACTTCCTTTACTTCATGGTGTTCAGGAACTGAAGAAGATGTTGTCAAAGGGAAGTTTATTGTTCATATTGGTGTACAGGAAAGGGCAAATACTAATCTATTCTAGAACATATTTTTGCAAAGGTTACATGTTGTTTGGACGATGGATTGCTTGATATTCAAGTACAGTACAATAGAGATACGATAATTCAAAAGAGTTACACTATTATCTTTGCTTACCAAATCATATGGCATTTGTTTGATCTATTGCCTCTGCTCTCTGTGATGGAGAAACAAGTAATGCCCTCACTTGTCAGTTGTTAGGAGAAGAACAGGGATCATTCGTGTATCACCATGTGGAGCACAGTGGTGTAGTGGTTAGCATGGTTCGAATCCCGGTGAAGACACCAAACATTTGTGACCTGGGTCTTATACTGTGTTGTGCCCCTGGGCAAGGCACTTCATCCACATTGCACTCAGTACACCCAGCTGTTTAAATGGGTACCTGAGGGAGGTACGGACCTGTATGGTCGCGCGGAGCGCTTAGTAGCTGCACCGAAAGTACAATTCCTTCAGGGTAATAATTGTACCGCCATTGAGCAGTGTTTGCACTGGATATTAGGCGTTAAAATGTATATATTATTATTATTATTATTATTAGAGAGAAAGGGTGGGTTCTGCATGTTGACACCACCGTTGATGAACGGTCAAAATCATCATCATCACCACCATCATCGTCATCATCATCATCATTTACAAACATTGTTTAAACTTTGAGTCAATAAACATGACCAGAAATATTTTACAAACAATCCCATTCTGTGCTTGCAGAAGATAGCTAGAATATATATTATAGACATACACTTTTCATATACCTAGACGGAGAAAAGAAAATGACTTTTCTGCTCGGTGAACTTCCAAGTAGAGCAAGGATGAAAGTAATCAAGGATCGTGGTTTACCACATCACACACGTGATTAAAACTTAGTATCATAACATCTGCTTACCTATGAGTAAACAAAGGGTACTGATGTATCCCAGAAGTTCATCCCAAACAATCACATTTTGTGCTTTAAGACGATAGCTTGAATATGTATAATTGAGATAAACTTTGCATACACCAAGACAGAAATAGAAATGGCTTTTCTCCTTTTCTCTCAGAGTAAGGGTTAAATAAATCAAGAATTGTGTCTAATCTCTCACAAGTGATTAAAACGTTTCACAACATCTATATCTGCATCTATATCACACACCATAACCTTAACAATTTTCCTAACATAACTTTTCATATACCAAGAGAGATATGGAAATGGCATTTCTCCTTTTCTCTCAGAGTAAGGGTTAAATATATCGAGAATTGTGTTTGATCACATCACACACGTGATTAAAACTTAGTTTCATAACATCTATATCTGCTTGTGTTACAACCATCACACACAGTGACCGTAACAATTTCCCTAACTTTACTGAACTGGCGTCAGCACTAAAACTCATCAATCTCGTGGTACTCATTATTCACAGACCAACGGTAAGAGGTCTCATCAACTCATCAGCTCATTTATCTCCATGCAGCTACTGTGTTGTGCGTCATGAACTGAACGCCAGCTAATAAAATATTGTATCTCTTACTTTCTTCAGTGAATTTTCCAGTAACATTTCTGAACGCACAGTAAATTGTGTAAAAGGTATGGGCAAGTCATTTCTTTAATCAGGTTGTTTAATGAGGTCATCCGTTTTATTATGAACATAACATAAGTATTTTGCACCTAATTGCTTTATCAAACTATAACTTGCGTTTATGATGTAAGAGAGATATTATATTGAACTACCTGTATACCAAGTTCGCATTACTCATTTATCGATTTTGTGAAGTGAATATTGTTTCGAGATTAGAAAGTATTCAAAAACAGTGATGTACTTCAAATAATTGTTTGTTTAATTATTTAAATATGGAGACAGTCAAACAAACTTTTGTCTTATATTTAGTTATGAGATTTAAGTTTTAGATTTTACAACTCATGACAAGGTGCATAGACTTAATTTATATTGGATAAACAATTTAATTCAAGATGAATGGAACAATATAGTCAGCCATCCATATCATATTGCATAATGGTAAACATATACAGACAGACAGACAAACATTTTATTCAGTATAAAGGCCAAAGGCCAACAATACAATTACATTACAAATTTGAAACTTGCGTACATAAAAGATAACAGGTATATGAATTTAAAATTGCAGCTCTAGTTTTACATATACATTTAAGAAAGTTAACAACATTCATGATAAAACCTTTATCTTTACTGCTAAGAATATAGATTAAATTATGTGTGTTTGATGTATTATACAACAATGGAGCAATAAACTTATTTCTAGCGTTTTCATACAATTTACAAACATATACGTTTCATAGTAATGAATTGGGATTGGTGGTCAAGCTGTCCAGCTATTAAGTCCGCTCCTCTTTTTGGCATAGATTCTAATGAACGCTGTTGAACGTCAGGATGCATTTCCTTTTCTATTAACATTAATATAACTTGATATCTTTAAACTTTACACAAATTTTAAAAGTAGTATATCGTTGTCGTTGTATATCGCATTAATTGTGTTGTATTCTGTGTTAAGCTATCAAACAACTTACACACATATGTCATCCTCTAGACAGTGTTACTCTAGTACAATTGCAATAGCGGCACAAGGGCATAAAGTTAAGTTGTTATTATACAGCTGTTTACAAAGACTGCAGGACTGGATTCTGCACTTCTCTGATGCAGCTGTTGAGGTGAGATGTACATGTAGGCGTGGTGCACAGTGTGAATCTGTCTGCACGCTAGGATTTACTATATTTGTATATAGGTATATTCATGATCACATAATCAGCATTGATAACACACCTGGCTGGGAATGGACTTATATGATAAATATTTTGTGTCATTGATATTGTACGTCTTTGTTGAATTCGAATTCTTATTGATACCTCGGGTGTAATAAATGTACTCATAGCACTGATGTTACGACCTGTGGGTTGGCATTATACTGATTCCTACAATAATGCCTTCCTCAACAACATAAACACATAAAGCACACTTGTCATAGTGAAAGGTTAAAACCAGAATGAATATTCATAGACATAAAATCTAACACAGACACGTTATCCCAAAGTGATTCGTAGGTCCATATGTGCTTTTTCATTAAACATACATTGCTGGAAAAAACACAAACTATATACATGGAAAACAAATTAAAACCCACCTTTCCCTGATGACGTCAGTACCATTTATATAATAAGAATATGTATTGGCAATCCAATGCAATTAAAGGAATATGTACTAACAAAAACATTGAGAAAAATATCTACTGAAAAATCAGTGAGAAATGTGTATTGACAAAATCAATGAGAAAAATAACTACTGAAAAATCAGTGAGAAATGTGTATTGACAAAATCCATGAGAAAAATATACACTGAAAAATCAATGACAGAAATATGTGGTGATTTAGAGGGAGAAAGATTGTCAAATTTCTTTGTTCGCTTTCCATATACTTATCTTGATATGTATATATAAAAATCAAAGTATTAAACAACCCAGACATCTCATTGTTTTTATAAACTGTCTAGCCAAATGTTGCACAGCTTGGGAGCATGTTTATGTTTACCAAATGGTCGATGGTTTGATTACATACTTCTTTCAAAGGTACAAAAGGTTTGAGTTCTGAATCATCCTTTCTCCACCTGTAACGTGTATGGTAAATGTTCTTGTCGTGTGTTTCTTGTCGTACAGCCAGTTGAGGCTGGTTATGTGAGTTTTTCATGTTTAGCAACGTCTACAGTTTCATTGAAGGTTTTGAAATAGTTGTTATATTTGGGAACGATTGTTATAGAATTCGGTTAGGTACATGTGTATATTTCATGACTTTTTATTAAATGCTTTGATAAATAAAATAACCCATCCTTTGACATCATGGGTGTGGTTGATTAAATACATCTACACACTAGTTATGTGTGTGACTACGCCTGTTACTCTTATGTATAACGTAAATTCAAATGAAATCATGAAGATTTATCGTTCATAATTCACAATCAACGTGCATCCAATTATTTCAATGATACTTAAAGTGTGTTCTGATCCTATGATATTCTTCAATGTGGCGTTTTAGTCTAGATATGACAAACTGCATTTAGAGAAGGATAAACAGTCCTTCTGTCTCAATCTCAGGTAAGTGTCAGGTAAACCATACATGATGTTAACCCTCGACTTCATAAACAGCAAACTCGATCTAACATGGGCACACAATACTATTATTCACGAAAGAAATCGTTAATAGTTCTGTAAGTTGACGTATTATTTGAAATGTGTTTAACCTTAGCTTGAAAAGGAACAACATTCGATATTACTTAAGAAATAGATTTCATAATGTGTTTGTTCACTGGCTTATAAACGGTTTGAAAGGTGCAAGTTAAACTGGTATAAATGCTGGAGCTTGTCGACGGCATTTATACTACAGTTTAACTTGAACTTTCAAACCGTTTATAAGTCAGTGAACAAACACATTATTTAATCTATTTCTTATAAATTCAAACTTTGTAATTCAAGCGATTTCTAATCAGTAAGTAAACTTTGGAAAAAAAAATTATTCTGCAAAAGATGTACAGTGCATGATTAAACAACTTTTTAGTCTTTTAAGTCCCGCCTAAAATAACACCGCATCACTTATATGTCACCACGCGCAAAACGTAGTTCACAAGAAATATGATTAAAGTATTTAATTCTTGGTTCTAACATGCTGTTCTAATCAAACTTTCAATCTAACTACAATTAGGATTCACGTTGTAAGCTTTTTAAAAGTTCAATCAAGAAAAGAGCATGTGATAGCAGTGTCATAATTGTGCAGTGACACAGTGATAAAGTAGTACCGCAGGTTATTTTTTGTAAACGTCAGGTTATGAAGGTTATCCTTGTCAGCTGTCAATCTTGTGTTTATGAGAATGTATACCGGTCACATGACCTTGTTTAATCCGATCAGCAGAGAGCATATCGCTTAAATTTCAAAGTCTGAATTTATATTGAAATAAATGTTCTGTTAGTTACACAATCAGTGTTTGTTCTTTAAAAAATAAACATGTGTTAGACACATAATTTAGAAAATAAAATGTGAAAAACTGTAAAAGGGAAAAGCTGCCGAGCAAAAGTCTCAATAAGCCAATTATACATAAACATGTTTTGAAACATTTTCTACTCATATGTCTGAAAAAAATACCTTTAAAATGTTATTTTCGAATCTCATTAACTAAAGTTGGCAAATGAAATATAGTATAGTCACCTTTCTTTGCGGGCATTATGACGTCAAACGTGCAAAACATTCACGCACAAATGAATGAAGGTTAAGGGAAATTCCAAACTTTTTGTCTTAACGCATTTGGAAAAGTAATTTCAGCAGGCCTGTGTGTGTTTAAACTGATATAAAAATTGAAAGTATCATATTTACCATACAAGATGAATATAATTTACATAACCTTAACATAACGCATGCCTATCAATGCTTAATATCAACCTGGCAACAGTAGTTTGTGTTTGAATTATTTGGCAACATTTCCTTTGCTCGGTGGTTTAATAAATACCGTACTGACTACATGTTTGTCTAGCTGAGGTGTCCAAACTGGAAGGTGGGGTTGAGGCAGGCTGATTGATCAGTCTAAAATGGGGTCAAATGACGTAAAAGGCCGGATTCCGATGAGTTTTAAATGGGAGAAAGTTATTCTAAGCTACATTTTCCTCCGTAGTTCCAATAAAGCATCAATGGGGTGAACACGTGATGTGACGTGATCTACATAAAACTATACAGGCGAATGTAATGTAATAAAAAAAATTTGTAAAATAACATTGTGAAGGAGTAATGTTGGCCTGTCATTAAACATAAGTCAACTAAACTAAAGGAGTGTTGTAAGACTAAGTATAAGGATGTACAAATTGCGGGACTCATCATATATATACTCTTTAAGGGTAACATTTCAGTATGTTTTATTTCATAGATTTTACTTACGTGTTTGTCTGCGTCAAGCATGTAGTACCAATAATTCGGTAAACATATCATCGGGTACCTTACTCATATACCTACATACTTGTATGGATATTTGGAAATCCTGAATATACATTCTGTCAAGATGGCAAAGATTGAGTGTTTGTGTTGGCTTAGAATTCCATTCCTAGTCTTATTTATGACATAAAAATGGATATCTACAATTTTCAACTTACAGGAGCAAATACTATAGGCACGGGAGCAATGTATCAGTTGCTCAGAGGATTTACAGTATTTTTCCACGACTACACTTCACTCAGCAGATACAAGGTTTTGTAACACTCCTGTTTCCTTAATAACATCCAGGAAAGTGTTTCCGTGCCTTGTGAATTACAGGAATGTAAGAATTTCCAGAGAAATTTACCAGAGGCATACTCAAAAGCGTATTTGTTTATGACTACTTCCTTCTCAAGTTGTCAGGAAATAATTTTGGGTTTGTAGTTAGAGCCCAGCTGTTGATCAAAGCATCCCACGTTTTGGAATTTTAGAAGCGCTTTAAACTCTTTTATAGTGTCGAAATGGTTTCCATAGTATCATTCATTAAAATAAACAACTGAAATAGAATGATTATGGATTTATGGGAACCACATAGGCACATCTGTAACGTCTGCTATTTCCCTTAATGGGCCACAGAGTCACCAAATCAAACATTTATCATCCCAATGGCCTGGTGAGTCTGTGCCAAAAATTCTAGGCCTTTTCGTTCTGGAGAAGATGAAATTAAGTTTAGGTCGTGGCCCCTGATGCTCTCATTAGAGACCACAGAGTCACCAAATCTACCACTAATAAAATTTCAGCTCTCTCGAATAACCTCAATGATGACAAAAATGCGAGATACAGGGAACTTGAGAATTCCCAATCAGAGACTTATCCAAACAATTATTCTATAGAACAGCAGGTGTTATGTGATCACTGATTATTAGACTGCTTAATTTCAGAAATCAACAAAAACGAGATGCATGTAATGCCTTATGCCCGTGACTGACATTTGCCAGTGTTACTAATACAGTTTTATGCAATGACATATGAAAAACTCGAACCTTTTGACACTTCCTGTCAAGCACGTGAAAACCTGCCCCCAGGTATTGCAGGTGTTGGCGATTTGGGATAGTATAAATTTGATTCCTTGTTGTGTTTATATGTGTACCTATAGTGTATATATATCCCTAGAAACTGTAACATGTATGTTTGTGGCTGTGTGTATCAAAATATCGCCCACCAGGCATGTTAGCTAAACATTGGTTGAATAATATATCACGTACATACATAAATGTTGAATAAACTAACTGTATGTTGCTACTATCACATTTTATTGCGAAGTAAGTTATGATTTGACGTTTTAAGCCAAAGATTATGCGTCAAAACATGTGACACAGCAACACTGTTGGTAACGGCAGCAATTAGTTGTATTCCTCGAGTTGGTATACGGTCAGTTACCTTTAAAATAATGAAAATCGTAAATTGTTTGCGTTGTAAACTCGACCTCGAAGACATCCAAACCCATTGAAATAACAATCATGATTTCACCTAGGACCATTCAGAATGGAACTATTGGCAGAAATGAATAAATAGAACTTTTCTGATTTTCTCTCCTTACTCTTACTCCTCGAGTTGTAGCCACAGGGGTTCGAATCGCTGTTTTGAAAAAAAAATTCAAAATTCAAAATCTAGATTTTTGCTTTCATATACTGTTTATATACGATATTGTGAGCTCATATTCCAAATTTGAGCGAAATCGGTTAAGAAATTAAGATTTGAGATAAATATCCCCGCTATTGATATAAAGACACACTTGTATTAAGAAATAAAGATTTGAGATAAATATCCTGTCTTTATATCAATAGCGCGGATATTTATCTCAAATCTTAATTTCTTAACCGATTTCGCTCAAATTTGGAATATGAGCTCACAATATCGTATATAAACAGTATATGAAAGCAAAAATCTTTTTGAATTTTGAAAAATATTATCAAAACAGCGATTCGAACCCCTGTGGTTGTAGCGCAGTTCTTCGCCGAAAGGCTAGGTCCGGAAACGCTGATTGGTCATATCAATAACATTTGTTCGAAAATAATATACGTTTTGCTTTCTTCCCTAACGCACAGAATTCAAGTCAAGCAGTACCGAAAATGGCTCATTGATGTTTGTGTTCTTCTGCCTAGGGTTGTATCGCAGTTGTCTGGTTCATCAGAGACCGGTTTAGAAATACCACATCATATCAAAGAAGTTCTCTATGCAAGCGTTTGTTTCCATGGAAGGACAGAGAAAAACTTTGATTGGATCTAATATTTTGCAAGGGTATTATTAGTTCATTGCTTTATCTTAGGATGTGGTTCAAACATATTTATTTCATAAATAATTGGATTGGTAAACAAGCTGCCGTAGCGGATCTGAATACCGCTCTTTGGATATTGCTATTATTTAGAGGTTATAACATGCCATTTTTCATATCATACCCCATATCAGCCCGAGACCCCCATATCAGCCCGAGGGCCGTAGGCCAGAGGGCTGATATGGGTCGAGGGCTGATATGGGGTATGATATGAAAAATGGCATGTTGTAACCTTTTTATCATATAATTTCCAATTTGAAAAGACTACGCAAGTCACGTTATGAGGTAGTTCTATTTATTTTGGAATCAATAAATAACAAGAACAGTAAGCAAAATACAATATTGGGTACCTAGTAAATTCAAGATTATTTTATAAATGTCATTCACTGTCCGACTGGGAATCAATCACTCTGATTCGTCGACGTTTGGGCTGTGGCTGGTCGTTGTGACTTGCTATTGTACAGTTCATGTTGATTGTTACGTTACCGAGTATTCGGGCCCTCGGAAGCAAGGAACTTGTGTTCGAAGCTGTAGTAGAACAAGTTGAAGTTGTGCTGTGAGAAACCTTCGGTTTGGGGTTGAGAATCTCAAATCCCTCGATTTGTCGGAGTGTTTCTTCTATGTCCTCTGAAAAGAAGTCATTTAAGTTGTCATCTTGAAAAGTGTTGTCGTTTTCAATGGTCTTGGTGTTGTGAGGTCTGGTATTAGACAGGTCGGACAGCATTGATGACATTTCTCTTTGTTGGTCAATGGATGCAGAGCTGTAAGAATTTATTGAATTTGCATTCTTGTGGCCAGTTACCTGCATTATCTGTGTCGGGGCAATACCTCCATGAAGAAGAGTTGTCACGGTTGTCTTACGGGCTGAGTGATTAACTTTTCTGCCGCATATTCCAGCCTCTTCACACATCTTCTTCATCAAATTTTCAAGCTTGTTCTTACCCATGTTTTGGCGACTGTACCAAATATCGTTGGTATTTTGATTAACAGAAAGGTAAAAAGGAGAATCCGGATTCGTGTTAAGATCCTGTGGACGTCTGTCTCTGTACTCCTTAAATGCCGCAACTGGACACCTGGTGCTGTCTGTGAATATAAACAAGTGGTTAGATCTTAATCAAACATTACAAATCAGAATGCTTTTTTTTAAAAACAACAGAATCTGTTGTAACATGGTACATATTTTGGGATAAATATTAAACTGTGTTATTTATATTTATATGATAGAATTCTCGAAATTGATACAACATATGTAAAATGTAAAAACAATATTTAATGTTTAAGGGGGCAGTACTGTATTTGGTATATACATATTACCGGTATATAATATTAATATAGGAACATTCTTTGTACCTTGTAAAGCAAACATTTTCGGCTGGAAAGCACGTGTGGAAGAAGTGGCCCCTGTCCTGGTTTTTGTTGCACGCTCAGTGAACTGTAGATATTCTTCTCCATTTGATGTTCTCGATAGGTCTACATCTCCCCACCTCATGTTGATGTGTTCCTGTCGACTGCGCAGACCTAAGTGGACGGTGTTATTCCACCAGACAGTGTTTATCAGCGAGTTCGGATTACCTGAAACATAAATAGTAGATCGTCTCAGCAAACGTTTATAAATAAAAAAGATACATATATTTCAAAGCGATTTATTTACAAGCCCAAGTATTTGATTGATAAGAGTTATTCCCCTTTCATTGTACGCATCTGATTCTTTGAATTATTGCATTGTAAACTTAATATGAACTAAACTGAACTAAAACGTGTTCAACTGATTTGATATTGTGCCAAGAAAAATGAATATCATTTACGTCTGTTCATTTACAATAAAACCTAAATGTTATTTGTTATATACTTCCATGCAAAGAAACATACCTTTACCAAGTTGGCCTTTTTCATACAAGATGCGGATAGAACATCTCTCGAGTGTTTTAAACTAACATCTGTCAGAATATTGACACTGTAGTTTTTTTTCTGACAGATACCTCGCTATGCTTGACTGATAAGTTTACAGCGTGTCGGGTTCATATTCAGATACACCATCTGATTTCCTTACATTCAAAAAGAATCTTGCTAGAAGCATGTTTAGTTCTAGCGGATCGATGTCGATCGGGTCCCGTCTCTCACCAACAGACACCAGATATTTACTGAACAAATTCAGATCACTTGTGGTTTTACGCTTTGTATTTTGGTTTTTCATACCTTCGACAAATCCAGCAGTGTCATCTAATTCATTGAAACGACTGGAAATGTTTTCATTTTCAACAATCTCGTCAAGCTGGATGATTCTTTCAGCCAGCGACTGCAGCGTTTGTTCGCCGAGGGCAGCCATTTTGATTACGCTAGCAGACGTCACAAAGGGAGATAACTCTAACCTTAGGTCCCCCGGGCTGATATTGATATGGATTTGCGGACCGGTCTGATATGGCTGATATGGATTTGCGGACCGGGCAGCAATATGAGTGCTGTGTCCTTGCCTCTATCACACATCCAAAACACCCCATATTATTGATAGATATATGATAAATATGATTATCTCATGTATTTCTCGGTTTCAGTTCACAATGGCCGACCTGATCGATAGCTTGGACACCGAGAAGTGGCAGACAGTCGAGGCCAGTGCAAAAGGAGACGGTACGTGAGACTGTCTTCACTGTCAAACGTATTATACATGTAGGCCATAAGTTGATCCAGTGATAGAGCCATGATATCGTCCTTGTACATCATACAAGAAACCACAAGGATCGCTTAGTAATAGCTTTAGGAAATTATGTGTTAAACCTCCCCTATTACATAGAGGATATTCTATGAGTGTATATGTCATACACGAGTGCCTAAATAGTGGTATTCCCCGAACGAGAGCGAGTGATATACCGATATTCAGACAGGAGTGTTGTATCTATAGTATGACATAGCCATAACATTCTGTTTATTACCGTTGTCACGGAATTAATGAAAATACGCTAAAATGCACTTTCAATCATAGGCTGACGACCCTCTGTCGCAGCATTTAGAACGCAACGTCATAGAGGAAACGTAATGTCATAGTATTGTTAATGACGTCACGTCACAATTATATTTTGCCCTAGGACTTCGTATGAAAAATATGAACCATGATATGATTGGCTTGTAGGTAATAATGTATGTTAATACAGTAATAAGCAAGGATCTGCAACCGTATGTGCAGTGCAGCAACAGGGAAGGGTCTATATTCGGATATATAATGTCATAAGGTCTTTAGGCATACGTGTCTTTATAACGCTATTTCTAGGCGGAAAAGATCATACTGGGCTAGAAACACCAATCAGTGTATAACATCGAAGATGTTTGGGGTGTGACAGTCATAATGGGATATTGATGGGAACAATTTGGAAAAGGTTTACTTAACAAGACAACCATTGGTATTTTGATAGATGGAAGTCAAATTTACTGATGCTAACATTATATATCTTACTATTGGTATGCAAATTGATAGTTATCACGATATCGATAACGTACATGAAAATGATCATTTGTCGTATTTCAAGAACTTTGATGTACAGCTACATACCGGAAATTGTGCTCTTAGTGCAAATATCATGTAAATTGACGTTTATTGTAACGTCATTTAAATTACATCACACACAAAGACAATGAATCATCATATATCCATGAGTAAAATAATTATTTTCAAACGAATGCTGTGTTGTTAATGATGCATGTTAATGAATATGTGCAAAATGAAATAGACAGAAGAGCTCAAAATTTGAAAATTCAAATTTCACGTTTTCATATTGATTAATTGAGAACAATTTCATCACAAATAGATTGAATGAGTATAAGAGGAAGCATATGATGTTCTTTTGACTCGGTCGATCACTTATTGAATTTTCACAGAAGGAAATACAAACTATAGTTTTGAAAAGATTGACCCCTGGTCACTTCAAAGAGCTGCCAAAATCATAACTGTTCATTATGAGGTAACAAATCAGATAATGTTGTGGAACAACTGTCTTCTTATACTGCAAAAATGTAAAGTGAATGGTTTTCGCGTTTATACGATGTTTCAAGGACATGCCAAATTACATGATATTGCACTGAAATACACAAGTAGGTGAACAAATGGACGGTATGCAGTTATACGTTTGTTTGTGATAGTATAAGAGATGTGTAAATTACTGTCCCAAATGATGATTTGCACAGGACAAAAAGTGTTGGAATCAGCTTGCCGGATTCTTCCGGATCCTCCACAAATTGGGCGGATCCTGTAGGATCCGGAAGTATCCGGTAAATCGGCATCCAACACTTTTTGTCCTGTGGTGGTACGGTACTCTGCGACTTGTAAAAGTTGAAGTGAAGTGAAGTGAGTGAATGTACATTGTGAGTATTTTATGAGTATAGGTATTCTCTAAATCTTTACATGTGTCTTATGTTCACAAAGTGAAAGTGTATAAGATACAAATTCAGGAATAAACAACAAATTTTGTTTACAATATACTTAGTTGTGTTTCCAAGCGGCTAAGCAATACAGTGGGTTGAAAGAGTGATTCGGTGATCAAGTGTGTTTTTGAAGTGTGGGAGGCGAATATATAACTATCCTTCTTACGAGGCCTCTGTATTTATGAGAGGCCCTGAATCAGGAGAGTTATCATTTAAGATGTTCTTAATTTTGTCAGGCAGTACTTCCGGTTACACAAACTTTTAGAGTAATTATTTTCTTGCTTATCATGGTACATGGAGTTTATTCTGTATCCAAGTCTTAAGGGTACAAACAGGATACACATGCGATAAATCTCACCAGATGTTCTATATTCCTAGCGTTTAAAATTTACTTATACTGCAGATTTGTTACACAATTATTTTTTTTTATTTTAAAGAGAGCATTTTACAGCATTTTTAAAAACTCAACATATGACATTCCAGTATTCAGTATATACATTACCCAAAACAAATTAACTTCACATGAACAGGATATGACATGTTGACCAGAATTTGTAAAAAAGGCTAATATAACACTCAATTATTGCTGAACATTTAGTAAGGATATAGTCCTTTATTTCATTCTGAAAAGTTCGGAATGGTGGCATTCTTTTGTTCAGTTTGCTTTTAAATATAAGATATGTTATTATCATGAATATTACATTCAGAGGATCATTGTGCCTGTCCGGATAACCAATCGTTACATGTTTCTTTGTAATGCTAACTTGGATAAGAGCCTTTTGATGTAGCCAGGTTTCTAGTTGATGTCAGATTTGGCTGACCATGTTGCACGACCAAAAAAAGATGGACTGGTTAAACAATTTTAATTTTGCAAAGACTTTGAGCCTGTAGTTTTTCATACATGTATAAGACTTGATAAGTTTATCAAATATACCTTGGACTTCTGAAGTTATTTGTATTTGCGATGATCAAATCTTATGTATGATAACGAATTTAACATAATTTTAAAATAAGAATTAGCTCAGAATCATATACTGAACAAAAATAATTAGGGATAAATGTTAATTTTGATATAATAGATAATAATCTATTTATTCATAGGGATGGAATATAAATCATAAAACTTTTAAATATCCTTAATTTATTGTGTCCAGTATATATAGCATAATAATTCATTCTAATGCTTTTCGTCACTGAACAGAGTAAGATTCCGAGTATCAAGCGTTATAAAGCCACGATCTAAGTCATTACAATGCAGTTATCCGGCAAAGATTGAATTGTGTATTGAAATGCATTAGAATCTAAGATATATATCACGTTTGCTTTACGGGGGATCCGCGGTTCAACAAATTGGTAAGCTTTTATCGAAATTATATATGCATCGATGTTGTTGCATAACTGTCACTACAATTATCTTACTTTTGATTTTACTGACAATGCTATCATTTATTTTATTTTCCTTCATATCCTTTCTCGTCCTTCATTAACATGTCATATATATATTTCACTTTCCTTCTTGATGATCATTAATTTAATATCATATTTGTATGTTATATGTTATGTTAATATATTCGATATATGCATGATTATAATAATTTGTCTTACAAAAACTATTTCCTGTATTACTACCTATATTATTTTCTTATAACTATAACTATTGATCACAACTTATACAACAGTTATATACTATCTTATACAACTAATTATTATAACTTATACAACTAACTTTTACAACGTTCATGTACTAACTTAACTTTATCTTCTAAACTCTTAATATTTAGTTTAACACTTTTAATATGTTTAAACTAATATCGATTATTATATAAGAACTCAACACATCTTCAAGTAACGATTATGTTCCTTACGTTGTAAATAAGACGCAAATCATCGAAATATATTTAAAATTAAGCTTAATTTACAAAATTCGCTTGCATAGTATTCATATGCCAATAAAAAAAAGTTTTTTTTAAGTTTATATAAGATTTGAACCCACTATGAGAATCACATTGTTGCATCCCATGAGAATAACACTGTTGCATCGTCTTTCAATGATTACCTCCCTTTGTTAAAGGTTTCAAGGAGTTCAAGGTCATGAGGCAGCATAAGGAAGCGCCTTACGGAACATTCAGATATCTTATCCAGCAGGATGAGGACGACCCGAAGGCTGTATTCATCGTTGACTGCAAAATCGGGATGGATCCCCTCAAGGATATCGGAACATGCGAGATGAAACTGGACGCTGACGAAAAGAACGTCCTTGGGGTTGACCTTGACGGCGACGTCGTTGTCCGGAAGTAGACGTCGCCAATGTCAATCACTCTCATCTGTTTCACTGCATGCTTTTGGACATCAGGCACAGAAATTCCGAAGTTTTATTTATCACTAATAGTCGTAAACCATTATCAATGTATGGTGGCTTCGATCTAAGCGCTAAGAGAGCTTCGGAAATCTGGGCCCAGGACATGGTTTTGTAGCTCTCCGCGTGTAGTATTTAATGATCTTAGTATAATTAATTTATGTATTTATATATTTAATTTCCATGTGTTCCACGATAAATGCTAGGACTTAAAATGGTTATTTCCAATGCTTTCTTTTAATGTATTTTTTTAAGAAAACAAGGCGAAGGAAGGCCTATCCTTGGCTTACACTGAAATAACGTTAAAGTACGAACACTCTCATTGGTATCCATACCGCTTATACGTCCTCTTTACGACAGTAGCTAGTGGTTTATCATATTTATAATTTCATGATCAAATATAACATCCTTTTCTGAATTAAAGATAGTAGTAGAATACAAATTTATAGAACGAAGCGTAAGTATACATTTTGGTTTTCACGTTTGATGGACGCTTTTAATCAATTGATTTACAATATGTATGAGAAGATTTAGGTGTCTATGCATTTCTGAGGTTGTTCAATGTGTAGTACTCATTATAGTGTTCTGTCACATTTCTTTGAAATAAAATAATGTTTTGCCTTGATTTGTTTTCTGTTGTTATATTCTAATTTGAATATTTCTACTTTCCAATATATTATAGGCTTTATGCCTATAATTTATATCTGTGCAATAGAGATAAGGCTCATCGCTAAGACGCAATGTAACCGCTTAAATGCTTATTATAAATCCTAGATCGGAAGTTAAGCAACGAGAAAATATTTGTAAAATTAACGATTATCATCTATTTTCATAAAAAAAGGACAGCTCATCACCTGAATCCTGTGAACCAAGGGTGGTACTACGCTGTTATTTAGTGTAAGATTGCATCCAAACCCAACTGCATATATACTCACGTGCACAAGAAACGTGCCCACATTTTAAGAGTGTACGAAATGCTGATATCGGAGAAAGTATTTTTGAATGTATTTGATAGATATATGTTCAGTAAAGAAGTACTCACAGTTGCATACATCATGTTTGATACTTTTATTTTTATGTCAGTTCACATACACCTGGGGTGCTGAAATCGCTTTTTCAACATGGATTTTGACCTGAATGTTTTGCATTTAAGTTGAAACAAATGAAAATGGACATTTCATTAATGAGAGACGATGTCGACATAAATAACCTGCTTGGACTTTAATTTGACGACGCCTCATTACTGTAGGCCGTCATAAAACACGCCAAGAAGCCCCCTTTGACTCACCTATCTCGTCTAGTTAAGGAGATTCCAAAACGATGATTTCTTTAAACGTTTGTTTCTCAGAAATATGAACAGGTAATGTTTTGAATTGTCATATTTAGTTTAGTTAGATTCTGAAGAAATGATAACTCTTTTTCAGTCGCATGCATTGCTCGTGTATTGAAAAATCTTCTGTCTGGTTCTTGTGCCGCGTTTCTTTTGAAATAGCGTTTAGAACTGATTTCTACAGTCAAAACTTGCCGAGCACCATGTTCAATAAGCGTTTTAAAGTAATCGCTCATAGAGCGATTACTTTTAAACCTTTCTTGAACGCGATTGCTCAATGTAGCGCTGTGTAGCAAAGGGAGCAAGCCTCGAGGCATCGCTCCGTGTCGTTCAAGAGGATATGAGCGCTCATTGAGCGCTCAATTGAGCGATTATAATCGCTCACTGTTATGGAACAGACGGCTGGTGCACTGAGCACCCGTGCCCTGTCAAAACTGACCGATGTAAAGCCTTGAGGAAAGTTACGAGAATAAGGTGCTATGCCAAAAGTAGACAACGAACGTTTTGTTAAGATTATGATGTTGTTACTGCATACAAATGCATTCAAGTGCAAATCGGTATTTCAGTTGTTCAGTTCCACTTTCAGACAATCCTTTAACTCTTGTCAAATACTCGTTTACAACAGCTTACGGTTCCTCGTTATCTACATGTACATAGCGTGGTTAGTTTAAATTTTTGTAAAGGAGGTTGGAGCCATTTGGGGTTAGATCAGGTGAGTCTGAAGGTATTGAAGCTCTTCAAGCCCATACATATGTTATGCAGCAGTTAGGCGAAGCATTTTCATGAAATAATCATCAAACCATGGATCACGGTCCTGGATCTATGGAGTACCCAAGAAAAGTAGGCACCAGTGTTACTATTCTGGCCCTCTGGTAGTCAGCATGGATGTTGCCCTTCGAAGATAACACGTTGGCCATAACTCGTTTCGCTGACTTTGAAGATTGAAGTTTTCTGGTTTGAGGAGACGTGAGCTGGCATCACTCCATAGATTGACGTTTTGACTCTGGAGCGAATTGATAGATTTGTCCCCTCCGCCGCCATTGGCGTTAAGTCCAAATAATTAAAATATTGCTCAATAACTTTCAATGTTCGTTTGAAATATTAGCCCTCTTCAAATCAGCTTTGGGGGACGTTGGGACCCATCTAGGTGAAACATAGTATTAATTGGTCATTGACAACCATCTATTTTTGTAGTAGTTACGCGGCCTTCTGCAAATTTTTACTGAAAATTACATACTATTTACTGAATTTTCATTAGCTGCTGAGGGACGTCCTCTAAAACCCAGGGTCATAATCCAAGTACTTATTGTCAGACATGACAAGGGCCTGTGTAAGAAGTTAGCACTTCGATAAACTTGGGAAACTTTCTTATAAATTATAGAAGTTAAAAACGAAACCAATATTCGTTTTTCGACCAAACTTCCCTCTCACGTGTTTCTTTCCTCTCTCCCGGAAAGTTATCTCCTCGATTCAAAATTACGGTATTAAACTGTTATATTTTTCCTTCGGATATATTTTTTAAAGGAAACTCCAGGTGTATTCTGGTTAGATTCTCTACGCTATTTATTGTCATAGTGGCATATCTTTATAATCCGTTTAAATAACATCTAAGTTACACAATAACACATACACAATACACACAACCCCTATCCATCCTCCTATTACATCAACCAGTGATGACCTGAGTGTTTTGATAGAAATACGTCGATTCGGTTGCTTTAAAATCTTAAATACAGTGAAACCTCGTTAAACCGTTCCCGTATATCCGTTAACCCAGCCATCTGCACGGTAGCATTTCAAATACTCTCTAAGCATTTCTATGCAAACAATGATTCGCTTAACCGAACGTTTTGCTACAACTGTAACCAAAATTTACGGATAAACGGGGTCTGACTGCACAGCTAATTCGGCAAGAACTTATTCTATGAATTCCATTTCCAGGTTTCAAGGAGTTCAAAGTAATGCGCCAGTCCGTGGAGGATCCTAAGGGTACAGTGAAGATCCACCTTCTGGACGAAAATGATGAGCTGGTGAATGCCCTGGTGGTTGGGTGTCAAGAAGGAAAGAATCCCCTCAAGGCTGTGGGAACTTGCGAGGTCAAGATAGAAAACGGGAACGTCCTTGGAATAGACGTGGAAGGGGACATTGTTATGAAGAAATAAAGAACTTCATTTTCGAATGTTGCGGCATTTCACGCGAAAATACCTTATGCGAAGGAAAAAGGATATTGTTGTTGCGAAATAAAGTTAATGTGCTTTATGGGATTTCGAAAATGTGCAATTCAACCGGCTGGTTTCAAAGATGTTATGTGAGGGGTGGGACAAGGTAGACTTCTTTGCCAACTCGATTTTGATAAGTAGGCAGATTTTGAAGGGACTAGTAAAGAAAGGCTTAACAGGCATGTTATTTTCGTAGGACGATCTTTAGATGAATAAGGCATATGATAGCATATGATATTTAGATGTAAATAACAATAGTCAAGTGGATTATATTGAATGTATTACGATTAACTTTTTAAAATGATAAAAAAAAGTTAGCGATTGTTTGAGCAAAATACTAACAAACATTCAGCTTGGTTTGAAATTTACCTAGGAAACATTTTTACTCAAAGGCAACCAAGGCAGTTTGAGAAACACGTTGATGGTGATAACTTTCATCTGATTTGCCTAAGGAAGATGGGATAACATAAATAAAAAACAAATTATTATTTTGTATTTACTTTATAAGTCCAACCCATAGTAAGATATATTCGTCCAACCTTTACGTGAATGACTGCGAATTCGTCATCGTAACGTTCACTATACTTTAGGTGATATTTTATTGTAGAATCGTGTGATACATATCCTGTAATAGGAACAACACTAAGCAGTTGAACCTGTCTTAACAGTCACCTCCATATAGGGGTCACCTGGTCTATGCGTTAACATCCAATCCCGCCCGATTGATTTTAACTCTTTTGAGCGGCGACTTGATCGAGGCGGTAAGCGGCCACCTTTATCAAGTCTGCTTAGAAGACCCAACCTGTCTGTAGCGGCCAGGATATTAACCATCCAAAAACGCACTTACATGGTAAGCTCTGATTAGATAATGCAAAAGGATTTATGTTTGTTTTTTTTAGTGAATGGGATAGTTCTGCCATTTAAACATTTATATTAGAGTTTTGCCATAGAGTAACGTAGCTTCTCAGACGAGTTATCGTAGGATGCAGAATTAAGCGGACGTTAGAAGAAGTAACTGCCTGTAGTTTCTTTTCGATAAGATGGACAGTAAATTTGAAGATGCATGTTAAAAGTTGATCTCTGTTTTGGAAATGCGTCAATGTTCTAACATTTTAATTCCATAAGGTTATACTTATTGTTGTAATTATTTCTTGTACGTACTTTTCACAATTTCGTTCATTAGATTTATAACTTAGCTTTTGAGAGCTGGTGTAGGTATGCCATCTGACACATTTTCTCAGTGAGTTTTCATGATCGAAGAAAGAATGTCAACCTTGATTTTAAAGGCGCTGTAGCACGTTTTTGCGTGTTATTTTCTCAAATTTCCCATTTATTAAAGTTTAAACAATATATTGTTACGTTAGAGTGTAAAACATTTCATTATATGAACCGAAAAGCCTAATCCACAGAAAACGGTTGTCCGAAAGAAAATAGTACGACGAACTTTTGTTGAAGTCTTCAGTGTTCTTGAGAGTTCAGACAGCAAGATGGTTGACCATTCTATCCTTGTACCATATTTAAAACTCTACTCTGAGTGGTTAGCTATCGCTCCATCAGTCAGATCACTTGAACTACATCCGAGTGGGCATTTTAATGTGAACACCTTAAAACGGCCGCTCGAAGGGAAATGAACTCGCATGGCTTAACTCATTTCATTGATTCAGGCGTATTATCTAGCCATTGGTAACACGTATTTACCTTTATGTGAGAGCACGTTATTTCAGTAAGAAAATATTGCTGCAGCGCCTTTAAATGCTCTTCAGATGACATTACGACTTTTAACTGTCATGAAAATTAACTGATGTTATCATGCTTCGATAGAAATACCTTGATGTTATGAGATGGTTAAGTGTTTCCTCTGTATTATTGGATCTTAATCAAAATAACTGATAATTGAGCTTGCTTTGTGAGGCCTTTCACTTAACCAATATTTGTTAATATAGTTTGAGCATGTACTTTTATCATACGTTTCTATCTACTTTCACTGTAACTCTATGCCATTATTATTCAGCATTCATTGTTCAAAATGCTGTTTCGTCTTTCTTTTGCAATAAAATTTACATTTACTGTGAATATGTTATTCTTTAGTTTTACATCCGTTGTGAATAACAATGAGTGTATTGAAAGTCAAGCATCCGTTTAATTTCCACATTCCATTTAAGCTCCCGGTCCTCTGAACGTTCAGTACTGTTTGAACGCCGTAGTAAAGCTATTCGAATATCGTCACATCTGCCACAATCTCCTTGTCAAACTATATTTCGATTAATTGAAATATACAACCTGTAAGTTAGGAAATAAGAACATATCCGATATTAGCAGTTTGACAGAACTTTGTTTAAAAACGTGTTTGTAATAACCCTGAAAATATGAAATTGGAAACAAGATAAGATAAGATAAGATAAGACTTTATTATCCCGGAGGAAATTCTTTTACAACAAAACGGTCTCATATATATATATATATATATATATACATATAGTCACACATTGTACACCGGTATAAACAATACATACACAGTAATATTAATAGCTAGTACAGAACAGATTTTCAATGTAAATGGGTCATTGAGAGACTAGATAATTTTAGTATTTACTACTTCATAATTCAAAACATTCATTAATTTCACGAATACTTGTTGGTATGAAGGACTGTCGGGCTCTGTTTGTCCTTAACGAAGGTAACCGAAAGCGGCGACCAGAAGGAAGTAGTTCGAAATGATGGGACAATATATGGGAACTATCGGATCTTATTTTAGCAGCTTTCTTTACAATCTGGCGCTCATAAATAAAGGACATGTTTTCGAAAGGCACTCCACTGATTTTGCTGGCGGTATTTACAATTTTGATAACTTTGTTTTTGTTGCGAACAGACAAACCTCCATACCAACCTAAAAAATTATAGTTTTACACTCCTTTATCCTTCGGGGATATTTTTAATTGTTATAACTATTGTAAAAACTGCATTCTCTTCCCACTTGTTACTCCCTTCAGATTTCCGATCCTAACCTATGTTCTACATGGCCTGAATTCCTAGGCTCCAGAAAAATTCCCTATCGGAGGTAAGAGGAACCAAATACTTTATCCCTGCTACTAAAAAAATGAAATGCTTCATCTTGCAGCGGCCATGTCGACCGAGTGAGTTCAAAGATCTAGGCATTTGACTAATTAGCATATGTTCTTCGAATATGTCTGATGTAAATAACACAAGAGAACTATTTTCTGTATTTGTCTCTGATTTGGTCTTATTTATTCATAAGCATTTTATGATCAATTGATTTCACAAAATCAAATAATATAGTTCGAGGAAAACACATTAAACGAGAAAAATGTTTATCTTACGTTTACTTTATCATTATGACATGCCATTGGTAAATGCCACTTTTACAACGGCGTCGCTGATTGGACTATTAGATCCAGTTGCAACCAATCAGGACAGTCCATTCTGCTGTCGGATTCAGACGATGTAGAACAGAGGTTAGGATCGGAAATCTGAAGGGATTTACCTCTGTGGGAATAGAATGGAGAACTGTGGATCTGCCTCTTACTTCATATTTTACGGACGCTTCGTATGCTTTATCATACGCACGCCCAGAGACTAGGACATACAGAACGTGTTACTTTTGGAATGTCGCTTTTTTATTCTGTCATGTTAATTTTGTACTTCACAATCAAGGTTCTAGAAGCCGATGTTTTTTACGAAAATAAAACTATATAGCTAAACCTTTAAAAATGCAGATAAAGAATAAACCGTCGTCTGAAAGTAACGCCAACTAAATGCTACCAAATTGTCTTTCTCTGTTGATGGACAGGAGTATATGATATAACGATTAACGACTAACTATAATAATACATGCAAATAGTTTCAACAAGTCCTTTAGAGGTTCCCTAATGTAAATATTTTCATCATAAATTAGTAAAAACTTAGTTTGCTGCTAACACTGCATTATATTTGTGGATTAGTTCATATTTGAAGTTATACATAACATATACATACGTACAAAATACTCCGATTGAACAAAATTAGTAAACATAAAGTTCCTATAATCTACACTTTATCACACCTGGGAATTTTCGACAGGAACACTTGTTCCCAAATTATCCGCCCTTGGTTGTTTAAACTTATCAAACCTCTACTTCGATTTGCGAACCAATGAAAGTGTTACTTCAAACCAGTTTTGGTCAATCGATCATGGAAACCGCGTCCATGACAAGAAATGATACACTATTGGGCAAAAGAAACACCTACATGATTTTTGTGGAGAGGAATAACAAAATAATTTCTAAAATATAATCAGTGGTTGTCAGTAAGTTATGCTGAAACAATAATTAATGCAAGTCCATTGAAATTGTGGTGAAAATGGGATTCGAGTCGACAGTTTTTTTAAGAAAACCATTCCCATTGAAGATCGCTATTTCCGGTTGATTCACTTGCGCACCGTTACAACGTACATCTGCAGCATCATCACCACTTCTTTAAACATGCCGACACGTTTCCTTGCTCGTGTTGTTTGCAAATCTCAGATTAAGCACTGATCTCTGATCGAATAATGAACAGCTACCCTTTTCTCATTAAACAATCGCCATTCTTCTGTAACAAATTCTGAAACTTTGAAATGTTGTAAAGGAAATGAGAACACTCAAACTCTGTAACAATGTACCAATGCCAAGATCTCAAGACACAAGGAATGAACTTTTTTAACTAAATTTAATTTTTCTGATATTTCCCTTTCTTTGGTATTTTAAAGTACAAGTGGAGAAATATCAAATGCTCAAGGACACTATTCACAAAAAGATATCATGAAGTTACATGTTTTACCAAAAAACAAATCGAAACTGGCACGTTACGTTGTTTATATAAGATTTCATTCCTGTAACTATTAGGGGGTGTCAATCATTTTTACCATGAGTATATATCCGATATGGGTTTCTTTTGCCCGGTGGTGGTTGTTAGGATACCGTATGGTCGCCAGGCGATACAACCTATCACAGAAACAGATATGGTGTATAATGATGTTGGACTGAAACAGTAGTCTTCACAGTCCTTCGCTGTAACTTTACGAAACAATAAAAAGGTTGACGAAGGGATCTGTCCTTGTGTAACTGCAATGGAGCATAAAAAACTGGGGAGAATTGAAACTGAATTTCAACTCTTAAGAGGTCCATCCAACCGGCAAGATGAGCTTTGATCTCGTGATAGCTCAACTGACTTGGCCAAACGGATCGAGTTTTTACCCTTGGTGAGAGTTAATTCCCGTTCCAACGTATGGAACGGAAGCAGGGTGTTTCACAGCTGTATATTCACGTAGTTTCCGATCGGTCACCAACACTGTTGACCAGAACCGTGGGCACTCCAACAGAAGGTCGAACATCATCAACCTCGTCGTAGATGTGTTCACCACCAAAAGAGTTCGTATCCGAACTGTTCTCCTGGATACGTCTCATGTCCACATGGTGCGGTAACATCATGAAGTTTGTGTCCACAGAGTGCAGATTGTTTGTCATGTCCACATGGCGGGGAACAATCATGAAGTTAGTGTCCGCAAAGTGCCCGTTGTGAAGTGTTCTGTTTCCTTGAGATGGAACCATGTTACACTCGTCTGTCGAGACGTGTTGCCTGTGAACCTGATGAAACTCGTGATGCAGAAGACCGTTCTCTGAGGATTGTCCGGCCTCATAGGAAGATGTCTGTTTGTGTAGTAGTTTTGTATCTGGATACAAGTATGTCGGATCTCTTGACCTCTTGGAGGCGCGCTCAGAGTGTCTGGCTATGAAGTATTCAGATCGCCGGAACCTCCTGCACCGTCTGTGATCTATAATGAAGTAATATTAAAGGGGCTGTAGTGCGTTAAATTTTTTTAATTTCCATTTATAATGATAGTTTGTGCCATTTATATTTACTTCAAAGGGTAAAACATCTTATCACACAAACCAATTATCCGCTGTGTAATAATGGTGTTGCGTATAAAGCAAAAATTGCATGGCGGCCAGTTTTATTAGAATTACAAAGACGATTCCCATGGCCTTACTGAACCAAATATTCTCATTTTTAATTTGATTTTCCGAAAAGAGAAGGGTGTTTTACTATTGATGACATTATTTTTCAAATACATTTCATCAAATTATTTGAGCGAAACAACGTGCTTCTGCCACTTTAAGCCTTAACTAAATCATTTTCAGGAAAATGTATGCAGCAACTACATACCGCAGAATATTAAAAAGGCCGTACATTTGTCCAACCTTCAGCACAGTGGCTTAAATTAATTTAAATGAAACTAAGGACAGAACGATTTTCTGGATAACAACTTCTTTAATGTAAATATGCATGACGTTTCGGAGTCTATACTCACTCCTTCATTAGGTGGAATGTTAGGAAATAACAAAATTGAAATCATTTATACAGCAAATTAAATAATGGTGAGGAAACTCAATCAAGAAGATTAAAAATACATGAGAATGGTATATAATGAGGTTTTGTAAAACAAACTTGTATATTCACAGTAAAGAAGTTGTTATCCCGAAAATCTCTTATTCTTACATGTATGTATACCACATGAAAATGCCCTTCAAAAACTTCAATTAAACTGTTTAAGTTTGGCATAGTAAGCATACGTGGAATCTGTTCAAACGTTTCAAACCTTGGATCTGTAATATTTCATCTGTACAATTTGATAAAACACTTGTCTTGAAAAGGAGATCAAGCAGAATATTTGATCTTTTAGAGTACCTAGTCTATCCATGCACAATATTACCAGTTTCTGCCACACTTGTTTTTTGAATGATTAATGTGGGCATTGTATTCATTTGTTTATCAAAGAAATGTGTTCGTATATGTCATAATCCATTTATGGGTAGCTCACTTGTGACATTTATATACTAAGTAGCTTTTGTATTCTTTGTTAACAATCCAAGGTGATGCTGCTGCTACTACTACTACTACTACTACTACTACTTCTACTCCTACTACTACTACTACTACTACTACTACGGCTACTATTATTTCTTCTACAATTACTACTACTATTACTGCTACTACTAATATTGCTACTGATACTACGACTGCTATTACTACTACTACTACTACTACTGCTAGTTCTTCTGCTACTTTAACTACTATTACTACTACTACTTGTGCTACTACAGCTTCTATTACTACTACTGCTTATAGTTTTACTACTACTTCTATTACTACTACTAATACTACTACTATTATTATTTGTATTATTACTGTTTCTACTACTACTGCTATTACTACGGCTAATATTATTAATACTACTACTACTTATACTACTACTACTACTACTACTGTTTATAGTATTACTACTACTACTACTACTATTATTATGAGTATTACTGTTTCTACTACTACTGCTATTACTACGGCTAATATTACTACTACTACTACTACTACTTCTACAACTACTACGTATGCTGCTACTAATATTATTATTATAATGATATTATGACTACTACCTATTATTATTATAAGTAGTAGTAGTAGTACTACTACTACTACTACTATAACTAATACTTCTACGATACAATGGTACAGTACACCTGCCCTTACCTGATATAAACAGCCACAGGATGACAATAAACAGCAAACCAAACACCGATATGAAGCTGTACATCAGAATGTTCTTCAGTAAATAAAGATCTCCTTTCTCTGGAAATTGCAGAGCACGGGTGAACAGTTAAATGGAAATAGATTAACAAAATACCGAACAAAACCAAAAATTATGCATTCACAAATAGTATTTACATCATCTGCATGGCTGATGCAAACGTTGGCAAAGGTAAACTACATCAATAAAATATAGAGCTGCTGAAGTGAATTTCTATTTTTAATTATGATTTTAGAAAATAATCAAACGGACAAAACATTTTAATCAAAATGATTTATTTGTATGTTTTAGTCGAACCAGTAAATATTTCAATTCTACACAAGGTGTAGTCTTACACTCAAACTATGGAAAAAGTATTTATTCTGAAAATATCACCATTTTATTGTATATTTAAAAGGAGACTGTAAGAAATGGAATTTTCATAGTATAAAAAAGGCTCCTTTTATTTTATTTTTTTTTAATATTTTTTTTTTAGTCTAAGTGTTAGACTACACTAAGGTGTACAGGTGACAGCAATTAAGCTCATGGTGAGCATCAGGTGAAGAGATAAAAGTGATTGGATCGGCCACGATACCTTGTAAATATAGTAAAAATAGTACATTCATAACATAAATTTGTTTACTACGCATCAACTTCCTCATGAACCTACAATATGCGAGTCTGGCTTATAAATATAGAGTCGTTAAATTTTATATGATAATTGATAAATACTTTCCGTTATTACGTTATTACTTATGAGTGGCAATCGATTAGATACACACCACTTTCATTCTGGAATGGGTACACATCAGAAGTTGCGTCAGTATAGGCAGCGTCTTCTATAACAGCAAGAGGGTGAACTGAAAGTCAAACGGGTTCAACACGCTATATATATGTTTTGGTCATACAAGGGTCCATTGGACGTGTTTCGGGGCTCTAATAAAATATATATAGTGACATTTATACCATTAATGATAATGTTTTCAAAACTGACATTGTAAACTACATTGTACCTTCAATCATACAGCAATATCGGATCTTTTGGTGAAAGGTCGTGCTATTAACGATACAGCACTTTGCATTTGAAACATATTGCCGAGGGCATTGTTTTTGTCAGCATTAAAAGCATGATTGCATCAATAGCTGACTCAAAATTCGTTTCCTAAAAAAATAACATTGACGTAATCGTCACTTACCTTTTACATATCTATAGTCAAAAATGCTAAATAGGTGTTAGCGTTATGGTGAACTCCAGTATTAATATTTATCATTTATAGTTTCCTTAATTTCATAATCTAATAACATAAAATTATTCTCTTTAATGCACATAACAAATACCTTAACTACACTAATATAAATAATTACAAAATGATGTTGTTGCTCTTAAGTTCTACAACGTGTAACCATCCATCATGGATGAATTCATACTTGCTCTTACACACAGCTGAGCTATACCAGTGTGACTATTATTCGTCGATGACTGCATTCATATTGCTAAAAATGAGGAATTCACTCGTTTTAAACTGATGCCAAACCTTTAGTTTACACAGAGATTTGCGTAGAAAAATTACCTCTTTCAGTGCTAATTCTGTCATTCGTGGTCGTTTCTGTTTCCGATATGGTTCCTGGAATAATGATTTGAAAAGTTTCCCTTTGTTTTTGCACTTTAACATAAATTGATGTTTTACAAACATTCACACTTGGTTACTGTAACAAGCTAGGATACACACCCTGTCGTAACAAATTCCACTGTTTTTCCTAAAATTAAACACAAATGGATATCTTCGAGTTTGGCATTCTAATAGGTATCAAAGATATCTCAAATTGATCTTGATATTTCCCTTAGATCCAGATACCGTATTTATTAAGAAACGCCATGAACAAACTGGGCATTATTTGGAAATATACACTCTCTCAAAAAAGAAACGCAACCCCTGAATTTAGAAAGTGTTTTTATCAATTTTTAACTTTTTATTACACATGTATTATTAAAGATACCACACTGAAATTTGGCACGGTGAAACTTATGTCTCAATCGTATAACGTCACAATCCTACACTAATACTCGAATCAAACTAGGGGTTGTTTTATTTAGTATCTCGTATGAGCCCCACGAGCTATAAGCATAGCATTGCATCTCCTCGGAACAGAACGGATAAGACAGCGAATCCTTTCCTGGGGTTTCAAACGTCTGCGGTGGAGGTGTACGTGCACGAATACGACGATCAAGATGGTCCCATAGATGTTCGATAGGGCTGATTGTCGCGCGATCTGGATGGCCATGGCAAGATGTTGACAGTGGAATTCCGTAGATAATTTACTGTTGCACGAGATGTATGAGGGCGGATATTGTCCTGTTGAAACAGCTCCCTCTGTTGGTCGATTATCGCCAGGAGATGAGGCTATACAACGTCATTGATGTATCGTTGGGCCGTACAATTGCGGGAAATGATGACCAGGTGTGATCGTTGGTTGTAAGACATGGCTCCCCATACCATAACGCTTCCTCCTCCAAATATGTCGACCTGTCGAACACAATGCCGAGCAAAACGTTCATGTCCTCGTCTATAGACACGTTGCCTTCCGTTACGCCGGTTAAGTAGGAAACGGGACTCATCGCTGAACCAGATTCGTTTCCAGTATCATAGGGCCCACATCCATACGTTAGTGCACCACCTGAGACGTTGGCGTCGATGTTGGGGACTCAGGACGGGTCCGACAAATGGTGTTCATGCACGTAGATTTGCCTAACGTAAACGGTTCCTAATGGTTTGGGCGACAAACCAGGCACCTATGTTCCAGTGACGGTTGGTGTGGCCTGTCGATTAGGTTGGAGACCCGGATGTAGCAATCCTGAGCCGGTGTGGTGGTCCTTGGTCTACCAATCCTGGGGCGGTCTTCAGTTGCATGGAACTGAGTATATCGATTCCAAAGTCGGGAGATTGTTGTTTTATGCACATTTAGATGACGGGCAACTGTTCCAAAACTTTGCCCGGCCTCAAAGCGACCAATGGCAATATTTCGATCTGCGGTACTCATCGGTATTGTCGACCTTGATTTTCGAAGTAAATTAAATGACAGAATTGCCAAACTACCCGTCCTTTTATAGACCTCTACATCAACGGTGTTTTCCTTTATTTGCACGTGCAACCAACGTTTAGCATTATGCACATGACTTTTTCGCACATTCTCAAACAAAATCAGATAAAATGTCAGCGTGCGTGTCAAAGGCTGCGTTTGGGAGCTAGTACTAATCATAAGAGAACATATTAAGAGTACATGCCAAAAAAATATAATTTAAGCTCACTATTTTTCTTTAGGGGATGTTGTCAAATATTTAGATAGGGGTTACGTTTCTTTTTTGAGAGAGTTTATGTTAAAAAGAGCATGTGTCTTTACTCGCCAAATAAAATCAATGCCAACATCATGACATACAGGTGATCAAATCGTGAAATCAGAAATGCCAAGGTTCACTTCACGCCATGAGATGCACGTGATAGTGGGCCAGGAATGTTAACATTCACTTCACACCATGACATGCACGTGATATTGAACAGAAAACGTCAACATGCACTTCACGCCATGACATACACGATATTGGACGAGAAATGTCAAAATCCACTTCACGCCATAACATGCACGTACTTTTGGACCAGAAATGTCAAGATTCGCTTCACCCCATGACATGTGCGTAATATTGGACCAGACATGTCAAATATCACTTCACGCCATGAGATGCACGTGTTATTGGACCAGACATGTTAAAATTCACTTCACGCCATGACATACAAGTGATATTGAACAAGACATGTTTAAAGCCCTCTATATATATTTACGAACCTTCAATAGTATTCGTTGATGTATTAAGAGAAAATCGTTTGATTCTTCCATCATATCCACACTGAACCAGGCTATCAGTGAAACCCTCCACAGTACAGGACATGCAGCTGGAACATCTATAGAGGCACATGTTCTCATTGTAACTACAAGACTCTGTAGAAATCTGATTAGATACACCCTTGAGGTTCCACAGCCAATCAGAGCCCTGGGTTTTCTTCAGTGCAGAGCAGGTGATGTTTACAGCTTGTTCAACTGCGGTGGATGTTCTGCTCGGCTGAACTTGGACTTGTATCGGAGATGGTGAACCTGTAATACACTTAATAACTCGATTATACACATTTAAACTGTATAATGTAATAATTATATGAAATTACAATTATATCATTATTGTATATCATTGAGAAGCTTAACTTCTGAAAGCGAATATATGATATGAAATTATAACATATTTCAATAGTATAACCTTTGATCTTTGACTTAATTAATAACTAATAAGTATGAAACTGAAAAGATGATTGAATTAATCTTTTACTTTAACCAAGAAAATTTAATTTTTAAAACAAATGTGTTTTTCTGTCAACCATTAGGTCATTCTTGAAGAGTGAAAATCAAATTTAATGGTATAATGCATGAACATGTATAAAGGTTTTTTCATATAAGTAGATAATTTTTTGTAAACTAAAAATAGAAAACAAGTAAAATTTTATGATGTTGAGCATAATTTACCATCATAATCAGAAATACTTTTTCTTTTTTTTCAAATTAAAACATTGTTGAATACCAAACAAACCAATGACTTCAGCTGTAGTTATCAGTCTCAACCAAGAGAGGATGCCTCAAGTCTACTTTACAATATACTAAAATAGTTAAATATTTTTCCGACAAAACTTTATAAACTTAAACTCATGGGCAAAAGAAACGCCGGGCTCACATTTCTGATATAAAGAAAACAAACGAAACGGTATCCAAACAATTATGATGTTATTTAATAGTTAAAACAATCGTTTTCAGTTTGGAAAATATCTGATAGTCACATTATTACTCTTTCGAAAATAAAGAGCATTTTTGTTAAAGATGCATTATTGTCCATAATTCGATCGTGTCCATTTTCTAGTAATCAATCAGTACAGTTTTCAGCCTAATTTGATTGTCAATAACGAGTGTGTCAACCTCTAGCATCTATGCACTCTCTCTGACACGACTTCGTACAGATGTTACAAGCCTCCTCACGACGACTCGGGGGATAGCACGCCATTCATCTTGCTGTTCCTGCGTCAACGTCTGTCTGTCGCGTGGCGGGTTCTGGCGTTGCCGAATCTGTCTCCCAAGATGGTCCCAGAGGTGTTCTTTGGGATTTAGATCAGGGGATCGGGCTGGCCACGGGAGAACGTGTATGTTGTTGGCATTTAAATAGTCTCTTGTTACACGTGAAGCAGGTGGAGTGGCATTGTCTTGATGAAGCAGCTTTCGTAGGTTGTTCTGAAGGAATGGAACTACGACTGGGGTGAGGACCTGGTGGATATAGCCTTTAGCGTTCAAGTTACCATTTATAATCACAATATCAGTCTTGGTGTCACCACAGATACCACCCCAAATGCGTGACGTACGTTCCCCTTTACTCCGGTACACTCGCGTTCGGCCGTCAACACTGAACACTTGGAACCTGCTCTCATCAGTAAAGAGAACTCTGTCCCAATTTCGCCGTTGCCATTGCTCCACAGTGCGCAAATACGGGCCCACATCATTCTGCTGAGACGATGTTGTCGGGTCAAAGTCATTCCTCTCAGGGGGACGATAAGCTCTGGGAACGGTCATTCTGCTGACGGTGTGTTGAAAAGCAGTTCTTGCTGATGACGTCGCAGTAATAAATATTTTACGTAGGTGAAGCATACGCAAATAGCGGTCTTCGATTGCCGTAGTTACCCGTGGTCTTCCGCTTCGTGGTCTGTCTGTCTGATGTCCGGCCAGTTTCCCTGAGACGTTTCCCCAATCTCTCGATTTTGGTTATGTGGCAGTTCATGATTTCTGCAACTCTGCCCTGAGTTGCACCGGCGTGCAACATCCGAATGACTCTCTCTCGCTGTCAAGGCGTTAAACGTGGCATGCACTTTGGTGAAATCTAATCGATGCTATGCTAAGGAAGGTTTCTGTGCACAATTTATACTTGATTCTAGCACGGACTCTTCCTAATGCTTCTTAATGGAAAAGGTGGAAAACAGCATTTCACAAAACAAATCGTGCTGCAGACCTGCAATCACCCTTCAGAAATGATTGTTGCATTTGTGAGAAAGGTTTTTTTTTATATCTAACAGAATCATGGTTCTAGGTTTGGATCCGCATTGTGTCGAAGAAACCAGCGTTCCTTCTGCCCGTGCGTTTATTTGTTGTTTGGCCATCTTAAATAAGTAAGAGAGGAGTTCTCTTTTCTTTAATCACTACAATCATGTATTGTCAGAAGTACATGGAAGAGATAATGATATACTACCGGTAAATAATACAGGTTCCTCGGGGCATCTTTCTGATGGTCAAGTGGTCAGTGTTGTGAATAAGCATAGAAAATATACATCCTAATAATATATAAAACCCCATCGTTTTAGATATATTTGCTCCATTCAGCATGTTGTTTCTTTGCACATTTACGGTCATCTGTATGTTTATATCATTATGTCAAGTGTGTATCTCTTATGTGAGTTTAATTAAGCTACAAGTATGTATGCCGTTCGTAACTTGACCTCTCTCTCTTCGCCTAATAACTCTGTAATCATATGCCTTGATGATTTTTTTAAGTTTTTGTAAAAGTATAAATTCCCCACGTAACTTGATATCTACAATCGTCTAAATAAAGGAGTAATTAAGCATATGCTTTAATTAATAATTTGTTATCCCTCGTGTAAGACTATAAAAATTTCACACGTAACATGCTTTCTGCATTCTACCAAGATTAAACATATGACCTAGTTAAATAGTTCACAGCATTCGACATCCAAGCATCTTTGACTTTCATAGAATGGCATCAGTTTAATGTCAGAGTTATTTCCGTGTAAATACACTTCCGTAGTTGCAGTGCTTTAAACTTTAATATCTTACAGGAAATATTTATATCTATTCCTGGGAAATGGTGAAACCGAAAGAACTATTTTTAGTGATGAGAAACTGGTATGCGTAACAGATGAAAAGCTTAACTGTCAAATGACGGCATTACATTAGTAGAAGTAAATTAGTAAATTTACGAGTTGCCAGTGAGTCTACAGAGCAGGGCAAAACATGGGAATTTGATCTAGTAAAACATTGGTGATTTCAATTAATAATGACGTTACTGGTTATTAATTCAATCTTTAACTTGTTTACCAAGACATATTTTGTTTTTGACAACAATGGTTAACGTTGAAACCACGATGACGTTATTCATAGAAAACAGGCATGAAAAGAAATATATTCAATGACAATAAGTACACACACCCAATAATTTATTTAGAAATCGTTCAATGCAGATCCAGCTTACCAATGACTGTAAGAGGTGATATTGTTGGACCAAGCTGGACATTATTGGAGTCTCGTCTCGCCGCCATTTTGCAAGAGTAGTCTCCCCTTTCCTTGCAAGTGACGTTTTTTAGTTTCACTTGTAAAAAGGCGACACCGTCTGGCCCATTCAGCACACCGTGTGCGTTGTAAGGTTCCCCTGGCAGGTATTGATCTACCCTACTGTCGAATAGCACTACAATAGTCATGTCTCTTCTTAAAAGCATTATGGAGTACACCCGGTCCGTTTTGGTGTGCCTCAAATTGAGACTACACCGGATGGTTACGGGAAGGTCATCTTCAACGTCTACCTTATTCGGCGTGATCGACAGCAGCATTTGGCTTTCTGCAAGAACAACCAATAGAGCAATTTATTGATATTTTTTAAATACTAACATTTTTTCATAGAATTTAATCTGTATAATAAAATAAAAAATGTATCCAAATTAAGCATTTTAAAATAGTATATTCTTTACTTACATCAACGAAAAGAGATTATATGAGACAATATGTTTGTGGTTGTGGGTATGTAATTGGTCCAATACATACAGGTTTAATTATTGTATATGCAGAAGAATTTGGAAGATTTTTAATACGCAAGTCAAAAGTATAGACATAAAGACATAGTGCCTCCTCTCGCTGAGTGTCCTCTCGCTGAGTGCTGAATTGAGTCTCTATATCCTCTGTATATACGACGGTCGCTAAAAGGAATAACAGTGTCTGTCTTAATTGAATACTGATATTAAACCATAATGAGATCATTTCGGCTTGAATTAATATTTCCAAAAGAGAGAATTAATTAACCTGTTACAGAAAATATCCTTCTGTCAAAAACGATGTTTAGATTTTTCCATTACATGCTTGTCGCCAATCTTTGCAAATGAGCGAGTGCTGAATACCCGCCTTTTAACGGGGATCAAGTGAGCCTCGATAAGCACTATATATATACATTATCTAGTAGGCCAAGGTAACCCAAAACAAACAATAAAGTGGCGCATAGTAAATGGACAAACCCCAAAGATACGTGCCGTGTAGCCTACTACTATGTAATTCACATACAAACCCGTTTAACCCGTCGTTTAAATGAGCTCCTGCGAACAAAACGTCTACAGTCCTATTTAAAAAACGGGTGAGGTAGTTTGTGTATTGCATGTATAATTAATACACAAACATTATGGTTCGACTTCGATCAAATTCTAATCCCGCCAGGGGCTCGGCAATTTTGTCTATTTTATACAACTGTTCTACATGCAGAAATGTTGGGGAGAACTGCTACGCTGAACTTCATTGCAGGACCACCCATGGTTTTCTAGTTTCAGCCAATGCTCGCAGGTTTCACTGCAATGCATAACCATAATGGTGTTGCAGGCTTTTTCCGTTTAATATTACCGTGTTATAAGTGAAATGCTCTTGAAAGTGGCGTTAAACCTCACCTCACATTAAAATTTGTCAAATGAGGTATCGAACACATCAAACACGATATACTATAGCAGGAATTGAGATATGTTGCAATACAGCTATGTACTCGTACACAATGCAATATGTACTTCTAAGGTGACAGCATTTAACGTTACAGAAGAACCACGGTGTATCATTATGACATGTGAGTCCAATAATGTGTTATAACATTCTTAGAAATGAAATAAATACACAGTGGAGTCTGTCCTCCTTTAACCAACATTAATAGATATTTCTCATTGTAGAAATATGCACTTGGAAATTATCTACTAAACTGAAATGCGGTCCTCTGGGAATTGCAGTATACATTGAATGATTTTATCACCCCTGGCATAACACTTGCTTATTTATTGAATATTTCTTGAAATTAAAATCCTGCACTTTTTATGAAAATATTAGGGAAAATGGGATGGTACTGAATTTGTATCCAAAATAAATATTGTCCAAGAAGAGAAACTGCATTATAAACTTGAGAATTAATTTATTATTAACAACAGTTTTGTTTCTAAGTGGGCATCCATTCACCAAAAATCGTTCGTCATGCATGGTAAGAAGCCAGCCAGACCTTAAACTTTCACTCCTTTGTTTAACAATAGTTAATTTCCAACTGGATACATTGTATAATAACGACACCAGGAGTCTTAACTACATTGTATTATTAACAGTTTAAGCTAAATTGCAAGACGACCTAATTCAAAAATATGATAATTCTACCCAAAGTTCATGTGTTGCCATAACTATTCTAAACATCACAATGTATTTCATAAGGTTTGAAATTGACATACGACCTATAAATTTACCAAAGCGAAAAATATATTTATGACTCCAAATTCGAAAGTTATAGGTCCACCCATGACGACTCTTCGCTAATCAAACTGTGCATATATGAAATTAACATATATTTGATTAAAGTGTGTCGATCCAAGAAAATATCATAAACAATGAACGGCAATGGTTGCTCGCTTTAAGTGTCTCTTTGTCCGTTGCACCTGCTTCCTGGTTATACGCAAAGACATTCTGGTTCAAAGTAAATGTGATTATCTATAAAAGAAATTCAAAACTATATATGTAGATTTCACAAGCTGTCTCACTTACTTGCTGATGTACACACCACAAAGAGTAATAACCCACGCAATAGCATGTCCATTTCAAGCAATGTAAACCACTGTTGTGGTGTACACACCTGCATGTGTCAACACACAATGTACGGTGTAGCGACAGGGTCATATTTCAATAACACAACTTATACGCTAATGGAAGCTCCACAGCTCATACATTCTGGTCACCACTCCATATGCTTTTAATATATATATATATATATATATATATATATATTATAATATATATTATTTGGACAAATGGAGAGAGATAGAAAATAATTGTACCTATTTAAGAAGCAGATTGTTAATTTCTGTATATGCAAGGATTGATTTCATGTTTTTCTTTATCGTCAGTAATCGAGAAATTTTGATATTGTTAAAGTGAAGTGGTAAATATAAGTGCAACAATTTATGGATTTAGGGGCCAAGAAATGTCACACCAATCATTACTTATTCAAATAAACACCGACAATACCGAGTGTCAAGTGTATGTTTTTCGCTGAATTAATTTGAATACAACCCTGGAATTATCAATAGTAAATCAATAGCAGAGTGAGTGAGTAATTTATTGTTTAACGCCAGTAGGGCAGTATTGTATAGCTATTAGGACGGTCGATAGTAGAGATCGATCGGGCTGTATATGGCACGACTGAGCTGTCATACGAAAACGCAACGCAATCTCGTAGACCTGCTCTGACCCGGTTTGAAACTGAAAGCGTAACGAGGAAGAATGAATTCTCGGAAACCCATCACAGTAAGTAGCGTAAAGAGAGCATAGCATCATTCACTGAACATGTAATGTACAATGTATGTCATCAAGCTTCGTGGATCTAGATCACCTTTCTATTCCGCATCAATGTACAATTTCTAAAGAAATCGCATACCGTATGGGTAACCATTAATGTATATACGTGCATACGTACAAAGGGAGTTTGTTTTGCTGAGAAAACACGTCACAGGTGTGTGTGTGTGTGTGTGTTAGAGAGAGAGAGAGAGAGAGAGAGAGAGAGAGAGAGAGAGAGAGAGAGAGAGAGAGAGAGAGAGAGAGAGAGAGAGAGAGAGAGAGAGAGAGAGAGAGAGAGAGAGAGAGAGAGAGAGAGAGAGAGAGAGAGAGACAGACAGACAGACAGAGACAGACAGACAGACAGACAGACAGACAGACAGACAGACAGACAGAGACAGACAGACAGAGAATTGTACTTATTTCTCGGCTGCTAATAATATTACAAGGAGAGAGCCCGCGGCACCATGTGAAACCTGCGAGCAACGGCTGGAACTAGCGAATTTTTGGTACTCCACTGAAATTCAGTGTAGCATTGCACTCACACATTACTTCGTGTACTTTAATGTTACCAAGAAGTGGTGTGTAAACTACACAATATCAAAACAATATGAACAATTTCATGACACTTTGAACTACTTTAATGTTTGCAAGGAGTCGTATGTTATCGATTGTCTATATATTGTACATGTATATTGTCGACTCAAAGTCGTATTGAATTCTATAAATACAATCGACATGTCACGTTGAAAACGTAACCGTTTGACTCCTTATGAAACTCTACCTATTGAAATAGCTGCGCGTGACGCATGACTGATATATATATAGTGTAAATAAAAACAAACTAAATAATACTTTTATAGTTTATTTCACTCAATATAAAATCCATCGCCGTTTTCGCCAGGCATTTCATCGACGTTTTCGCCAAATATTCGCCGTTTTCGCCTTTCGACGTTTTGGTTTATCGCCGTTTTGTCCCGTTCCCTATATATATATATATATATATATATATATATATATATATATATATCGACGTTTTCTGTGTCGTTTAATATACGGGTAAGAAAGCTGTCGACAACTGTTGTACTTGTGTGAGATTGAAAGTCCTGAATATCCTGCTGCGTAAAGTATGCCACTGTTTACTTATATACTGTTGACATTGCGTTTTGATATGGCTTAAGGTATTTTAGAAAATAAAGCTGCTCTATATTTAACATTGTATTGTATGTATTGTTTTGCATTGTATGTTTGATGTAGTCATGTAGACATGCATGTACGTTGATCGTGTTCAAATAAATTATATATTTTACTGTTAGAATTACATTTAGAATATTTTAACTTGTTTGTTCAGATGATTAACCCAGGCAAGATGAACGATCCGATCTGTGTCACATGTATGCTTCTGTGTGAGTACTTTTTTCTTATATGTTGTACATGGCACTATACCATTTCAGTCTCGTATCTGTGTCTGGGTGAGATCTCTACTATATAACAACAATAGTTTCTCGTTGATATTGAAAGTAAGCAAGTAGTTCATACCCTCAATCATTAAGGAAGATGGGCATCTAATACTCACGGTTGTATTTTCAATGTGATAAAATAAAAGCATCAAGGTATGACATCCTCGACAAAACACAATGACCAACCGTCTCAGATTTTGTTTATAACCGTAAAGATTTCATTACACTGAAAATAGTAAGGGACAGAAAAGTTTCCCTTGTCCAACAACATTTTAGAATAACTTGATTTTCTTCGATTTTGACATGCACAGCTTGTTTGTTTTTATCGTAAGCTTAGAATTATAAGCATGGTTACATTTGGGATAACACTACCTTCAATAGTACAAATTCTTGTACTTTTTCCCATGCGGGATTCGAACCCACGCCTTCAGAGTAAGGCAACTATCGCCAGCATTGACTGTACCAACAGCTTACCACACGACCATTTCGCTTCGACAAAAATCCAGGTCCAACAATCGATAGTTAAGCTAATTTTACATTCAACACCCCTCTGATAGACGTTAATTTGGCGCAGCTCCCTAGGCTGAATGCATTGGAAATACTTGTGTTATCCCAAATATAACCATGTTATATTTCTTCATTATCTAAATGGCAAGTATTTCTAATAGAATTATAAGGCGTGTCGAGTATGTCAACCTAACTCTTAAGTAAACATTATTCACACACAACAATGGAGGGGACTTCTCAAAACTTAAATGAATACTCACTTATTTATCTTAAGACATTACCTCCTTCAAGTATCAACCTTGAGACGCCCCCTCCTTGCATCACGTCAACCTACAATCAATTTATGAGGGGGTCACGGGCTAAATGTCTAGTTTATACAATGGCTGGCTACATGTAAACTACCGGGCAAAAGAAAGTACTTCTGTTGATTTTATAATATGTATGATTTTCAATTGCAAATATCTCAAATCTTCAATGTGATAGTCTAAAACTGAAAAGTACAGGTATTTAGTCAGCAGTCAAAGAATACTTCGAAATGTTGTTGGGTTTTTCTTTAAATAATAAAAATAGAAATTTTAAATTTCTACAAAAATTGTTTTTGATGATACGTACACAACTGTTCATCGACAAAAAGACATATTCTATGTTAAAATTAATAAATGTGCCTGATTCTGCACACATTTACACCATTTTTAACATGGTAGGGGTCATGTGGGTGTAAATTTCATTTCTTACCCCTGTCTTCATTTAACAAAGTTATTTAACTAAAATTTAACCACAGCCACCAATTAATTCATTTAAACTACTGCAAACTAAGTATTATTGTATCGTGCCATAGCCAAAGGCATTTCATTTCTTTTTAATATTAAATTAATCGAAAACAACTGCGATGAGTACTGTCTTTTGTAGTTTACATCGCATATCGCGGCGCTAACAATAATATATATCGTTGAACATTAAAGGCGCTGTAGCACGTTTTTTGCAAATTTTATTTTTTCAAATTTCTCATTTATAATGATAGTTTATGTCATTTATATTTACTTTAGATGGTAAAACATCCTATTACAGGAACCAATAGTCCGTAGTAGTAATAATGGTGTTGCGTATAACGCAAAAATTGCATGGCGGCCATTTTATTGTGAACACAATTTATTATTTTGAATGACAAAAGCGATTTCCATGGCTTTACTGAGCCATGTACACTCATTTTTAACTTAATTTTCCGAAGAGCGAAGGGTGTTTTACTTTTGGTGACATTATTTTTCAAATACGTTTCATCGACTTATTTCAGCGAAAAAACGTGCTACTGCCCCTTTAAGAGCACTATGTCACAGCACCCTTTTATTAACAAAATAAATAGCGCAGAATACTCAAAACCAATCATCAAGGAACTTTCTGTGTAAATATTTCTCAACATAATAATGATAATAACATAATAATAAACGTAAAAAGTTCAAATGGATTAATACAACGTTGCATTAAATCGACAATGGTGCCCTCTATTGCCCAAGCATGGGTCCAAGCAAAACCTGGAAATATCATTCGCAAAACACTCTCCTACTCAACAATGCATGTTCCTTACAGACAGGGCCCAGGTTTTTTTTTAGAAACATGTGTTGGGTAAAGCATAGTCTTTAAATCCACGAAGATGAATTACCATAAACATGTTAATTAAGGAAGAAGACCAAATGCGAGCCAGGAAGCGCTATTGGTTGCTTGTTGAATTTATAACAGACACATTTATAGTAAGTTCATATGCAAATGAGAAATATCCTCGTCCAAACAAAGTTAAAAGATTTGAATACAAATAGTCGCTTTGAATAAGACTATTCAAATTAGTTTAACTTGCTTATTGGAAAATTGTAACAGTTATAAGAATTAGTTAGGCGCAATTGGTCAAATAATAAATCAAATCACTATGGCCACATTTTCTTTAGAACATTAAACAGCTTGTATTATGGGTATGTAGATCAGTTTTAAATATTTGAGAATGTTTAGTCGAAATATTATGATGGCAATCGCGTTTTTTGCATTTTGTAAAAAAGGGTTGTGAAATCATAAATGGTAGTTTCATTCAAACTCAACTCTCAATCACAGTTCTATTTCGTTGTGATTATTGTAAATTAATACTGTTTAAAAGTGTGCTACATAATATTAATGTTTTAATGTACGTTTAAGAGAAAGTGGATGTGGGTGTTTATGTAAGTCATACTTTCTGTACATGGTCAATGAATATGAATACATAGGTCACTATTAAGTTAAAAAGTACAAAAAAACACAGGTTAGGTTATGAGAGACTAATTTAAAAAATAATTAAAACTAGGACTGACACGTAAATATTTAGGTATTCAAGACTTCAGCCTGACCTTGCACCACATTTTTTTTATTTAAATATCCATGTTTAATCAATATGACTTGTTTGAAACTGTCAGTAATGTCTTTATCTTCAGATGATTTCGACCAAAAATTATTCAAAGAAAATATCACTTAGAAAAAGGAAGGGAAAAATCACATATTACTGGATCCCTTCATTATGTTCTTGATTGCTATCGAATGGAGTTGTGGACCAAATATCTTTATATTGAATTGAACATTGATTGCTATCTGTACGTGATGTTTATGACACTATGTTCACATTATATACTGGTTACAGTAATGTCCTGCGATGCCATAGGAGCCGTTCATACGTTTATACGATGTGATGGTACCCATCTACTGCCCGAAATAGACAAAATCTTCTCGCTGGATGTTCTGCTAAACAATGCAAGCGCTGCCCACCTCATCAAGGACGGGGTTCAAAATGAATGTAATGATGGACGACAATGTGTTTCCAATGTTTCTGGTGCGATCGCCAAGGATAGTGTCTACCTTCAGGGTTCTTTGGATCTTATCTGTGACACTGACCAGGTCGTGTGTGAACTCAACGGATTTGACGCTAATATCACTGATTACAAGAAGGTTCAGTTTTCACCAGCAATGGAATATGATGGTATTTTACAGTTTATGGCAGAGAATTGTTCACTGATGATTAAGTGTTCCAATCTATTTTGCTTTAAGAAAATGTTTCTAGAAACTTTCCGTAAGATGATAATCATTTTGCAGACAGACAAGAGAGAGTTTTTATTATTAAAAGGACAAAATGCGGATATTGCATATGTCATGATATTATTATATTATATTTTGATATGAGTGAAATAGATTTCTACAATAAGACGTTTAATGTCAAAATTATAAGATACTCAAATGGCATTTTTCCATAAAAATGTCACATTTCCTTAACTGATTGGTAGAGCAATGTGTTCTGTGAAAACTTTACCTCATGCTAATTAATTCACAAGTCATTCTAGTTTTGATGCTTCATTGCTCTTGAACCTGTTTATCGCAGATATGAGAGTTTTTGAAGTTGGCATTTATTATAATATCAATCATTTTCAGTTGGAATCACAGACAAGAGAGTCACAAAACAAACCCTCCATCCCTCAGGGGTAGTTGTCTTGTCATGTTCAGTGACAGATGGTTCCAACAATACCCAGCTGTATTGGAGAAGTTCGTCACCTGGACTCTACAATATACCAGCACATTATACCTATAGCAACTGTCACGTGCAAACCACCATCCATAGTATACATGATCCGAAAAAACATGGAGAAGAAATGTTTTTTCAATGCTTTTATGGAGATGTCGAGGTGGGATCTATTGAAGTGGGCATCACTGATGAAGGTAAATATTTGGGCTAGTACCATACACATAGGATACTCAAAAGAATTCGCCCAAAATTGTGTATACATCCTAATATATACTTTAAGTAATAAATTAGGATTTAACTGCATAGGTTTTTATTTACTTACATAGAAAATGAGGTTCTGCATAAATATAGCAGCTTTCCCCTATGGCCAAGGAAGCAATGGCTATGAAGTGTAAAAACTACTCTAGAGCCATATTTCCCGGCAATATTAACATTTTGCAAACAACCTGAAGACTAAAGCAGTTGTCGCTGACATGTCGTATCAGGTTGACAGCATATGCAAGGTGTGCTACGACCATTTAAGATGCATAGGTAAGATACGGCATGTGATCTTCTAAAATGCTGCAAAGACTCTAGTGCAATCTCTGGTCCTCTCTAGGCTGGACTATAAGGAAACCGCTTTCTCTTTTGGCATATCAAAAACATCACTCTGTAAGCTCCAGAAAATTCAAAATGTCCCAGCCATGATCATATTGAAGACATCAAGATTTGATCACATCACCCCTGTGCTGGCGCCCTTACATTGGCTCCCAGTGTCTGGTGTATAATCACAACATGGTCAAGCTCCATCTTACCTGTCCTGTCTGCTCCAAACAGGTCCCTTCGCTCACAATCTCAGTGTCATCTAGAAGTTCCAGTATTTAACTTATCAACTTTTGTTGGAAAAAGTTGTCCCGTCCTCATTTCAAAATTTTGAAATTGACTTCCTTCTGACTAAAGACAAGCTCCATCATTTGATTCATTCAAATCTCTTCTAAAGACCCATATGTTCAGACAATTTTATAATCTCTTGTTTGTAAGCACTGTGAGCATGCACTTGGTGTATGGAAGTTCAGCTATAAAAGTTCACGTTATTATTATGTTTAATGCAACAGCAATGCTCAAACCGTGTGTTAGAAATCGGCGAAGTTACACACATACCTTAAAGGGGCAGTAGCACGTTTTTTCGCTCAAATAAGTCGATAAAATGTATTTGAAAAATATTGTCACCAATAGTAAAACACCCTTCTCTCTTCGGAAAATCAAGTGAAAATGAGTGAATATAGTTCGGTAAAACCATGGGAATCGTTTTTGTAATTCGAAATAATAAAATGTGTTCACATTAAAATGGCCGCCATGCAATACTTGCTTTATACCCAACACCGTTATAACCACTACGGATAAATGGTTTGTGTAATAAGATGTTCTAAAGTTAATATAAATGACATAAACTATCATTATGAATAAGAAATCTTAAAAAATAAAATTTGCCAAAAATGTGCTACTTACACTTTTTCATTCTTCGTCAATTAAGAGAGTAATAAGATAAACTACCAGGCAAAAGAAAGTACTCACCTCAGTTCGTTTCGATTAATACCATATTATTTTAAAATCAGATGCATTTGACTATGATACTTATCTGCAGTAGTTTGAATTAATTAATTGGTAACTGTGGTTAAATTTTAGTTAAATATCTTTGTTTAATGAATACAGGGGTCAGGAATGAAATTTACATCAACATGACCCCTACCATGTTAAAAATGTTGTAAATGCATATGTGTGCAGAATAAGGCACATCTACTAATTTTCGTACATAATATGTCTTATATGTCGATGAACAGTTGTGTATCATAAAATCTAATTTTTGAAAAAAAATTAAATTTCAATAGTTTTTTTTTTAATTTGAAAAACATGTAGAAGTATTCTTTGACTGCTGACAAAACACCTGAACTTTTCAGTTTGAGATAATTGCAATTGAAAATCATACATTTGATAAAACCAACTGAGGTGAGTACTTTCTTTTGCCTAGCAGTTTATATTCAAAACTGCACACAATCTTAGGTCCTATTTTGTACATAAACAACTCTTACTATTTGTTCAATATGTTAGTGACTTTGGCCGTTTCAGTGTTTCATTATAGATTGTACGTTACTTGTAAAGAATGTTAAGTATTTATGTAAAGTGGGCGCATATGCACTCATATGACCTAAAATAGCTAATTTGAGCACGAAAAGTAAAGGTTAACCTCGTTTTGTGAGATAAGCCAATTACGAGAGTTTGTTGATACATAAACTCTTGGCATCTAAAGAAGAGTATATTTACGCAAACACTATTACAGAAGGTCTACCTGTCCACCTGTTTCTTACCTCACTGTTGGTGTACCTGCATTTTGTCATCATGCCTGTGGTGTGCTCGGGGACATTTCTGGGGAGGACTGATCTCGTTAAACGATATAGAGATCCGGGTAAGTCCGGTAGTAAATAGAGGATACTCAACGACCTTTCATTTAATACCATTTTTATTAAACGAGTTAATGATTTTGATACCAACCCATTCACGACTTTAATTAAAAAAAAGCGGGGGGGGGTATTATTTGGAAAGAAGTTTAGTATTCTGTTTATCACTCACCCAAATTTAATACTTAAATTACACTTGTGACGTCATCCTATTGTTCTTTCACTCCATTATTTTCCAGTAATGAAGAGTTGCACATCATATCATATTTTTTAAGTAAAAATTTAATTTCTTTAACTTTTTAAAGCAATTTTGATAAGAGTAATACTTTGAGTGTAATTTAAGTAGGGTAATATCCTCGTAGCTCTCCATTCTCCTCCGGGGCCTCGGCTCCAATATTTTTAAGGAATGGAGAGTTACTCGGACATTACCCTCTACGTAATTGCCGACAGTGTACTGAAACTAAGACTTCCGAGAGTCATTTACTATTGTGATGACAGCACGACCATTGTGACGTCACAACTGTAAAATATTATGTCGTGATACTTACATCGGTATTACACTAGTTTTATATTGTCGTGTAAATATTACACTTCAGTATCTTTCAAAGGCGAGTAATAACCATAAGATAATGTGTACTAAGTGGAATTAAATTTCACTTGTGACATCATCCAATTTTTTTTCAGTAATAGACTGTTGCACACCGCATCATTTTTTGTAAATGGAAATGTATTGTTTCAGAGTAACGTTTGTGCAATGATGAATACTTTAAAAGTAATGTAGGCATGTTAAGTAAATTATTGTCTGAGAAAATCTCAAATCCTTAAACTTAATGAGCCTCGCCCCTTTCGAATATTTTGTTTAAATGGCAAGTTTTTCGGACAATATTCTATCCAGATACAATTACTGAAACTCAAATCCATGTAGGCCAAGTAACTATACATAACTCGTATATAAACAATTCATGTATTAATTATAGACTTATAATTCCCCTTGGTCAGTTTGTCGTAAGGTATAACTTATGTCATCCTGTCTTAGGGTAAAATGTATACACTCCGCTCGACTTATTTACCCTGGGCGCAATCCCTACATAAATATTCGCGCTGTGACCTCTGATCCAGCCAATCAAATAATTTTATCGCCTTGGTTTGCGATTTACTTTCAGCCAACCACACAGAGCCTTTTAAACTGCAGTTAGATTCGCTCTTCTGCCCTTTCTCAAGCGATCGGCAATCATATCCGAGTCTAAGTTAGCTATACGGTTGGCTTTATGACAGCAAATCAAACACATTCAATCCTGAAATGAGATTTGCATTCATCAAAGTAGGTGTGGTAAATTTTTATGAATCTGTTCAGGAATTTGTATAATTTCAGCTGTGATCAACCTCGATATTGTCGACTCGCCTTTTAAGAGCGGTCAATGATCGTCTATTTTTAGATAGTTTCTACTTCACAGGTCACAGGGCGAAGGTTTATGTGGGGTTTGCAACCAGGGTATATACGTGCAGTGGAGCGAATACGTTTACCCTGAGACAGGATAAACGTATTGACCATCCAATGTTTTGCTGTTCAGTTTTTAATGTCAAAGGGTTGCTGGTTATATTTTCAGAGAAAGAAAACATGCGTCGTGTTCGCTGTTACGTCTCGTTGAGTGTTGCTGGCGCCTTCTGTGTGTGGTGGATCGTTGTTTTAAGTATACACGGATGGGAATATCATTGTAATTATTCTTTTCCCCATATTGTAAACAAAAACTGGTGCAATACTATCAAGCGCAGTATTGCAATAATCATTGCCTTGCAATTTTTGCTATCCATGAGGTATTTTATCGTCTTTGATAATCCTTTTATGTAATTCGTGTTCAATATCTCGTATTTCTGTTTCGTAGAAACTCCATTTCTTACAGATATTAAATTTAAAGTTCATGAAGACAACTGGCAAGGTCAGTCTAAATATATTTAGATCGACGGTACTATATTATGTTAATAAAATATATCGATCTAAAGTTATTTAGATTGCTGGCAAGGTGTAATATTATTTAATTTCATACCAAATAACAACCAAGCTATTTCTATTTCAGGTTACTTTTGCTTTTTCCTGATTGAAACATTTTTCCTTGTGTTGTACGGAGCTGTCAGATTGGTATCGACCCGGCTTGAAGAACCAGGTAAGATATGTCACGCATACTGAGCAAGAATGTTAAGGCCCATCGAATTTTCACATCTTTTAAAAATGTGTCGTGAAAACTTCACTATGGATAATATGCTGATGAACCCCATCGTGATGAAAAATGATGGACCAAAAATTAGTATTCAAAGTGTTTTTATCAGAAATGACAAGTGTTGTTCAGATGTGATTTGGGCTTTAACGTTGCTATCAAGAGTATTTTTTACTGATATCACGGCTAGTATTATTGCATGGGGAAATGTCCGAAACGCCATGGTGGCTATGCATTGTGGTGAAACTTGCGAGAATGGACTGGAACTAGCAAACCATGGGTGGTATTGCACTTAAAGTCATTGTAGCATTGCATCCAAACTTCACTGCATGTAGAACAGTTTTCTACATCAGACAAAGCTGCCGAGCCCCTCACAATTGAATCATCGGAAACTGGATCGAAATCAACCTCATTAGCATGTATGCTGTCCTCATGTACTAATTACGACTTGACAACACCTTGAAAAGCAAAGGCCAAGGTTCTGAAATAGTTGCTGTGGAATCATCGACAATGACGGCAGTGAGCTCATTAGGATTGTTGGTGACGAGGCTGCAGGTCGTTACGAAGTGACACTCTGAAGCAAGTCCCAACCAAGTTCAATAGGATTAAATTCCTAGGATTAGGATTTAACTTTGAAAAGTAATGTCATTTATGGCAAATAATAAAATGGTCCTCAACTTTTGTTGCTCGGTAGAGAGAATGAAGAGTTACTCGGACATAACTCAAAAGAAGGACATGATGTTAAAGGTACATCCATTGTGTTGTTTTTGGGTCACCTACGCCAAAAGTTATAAATGATGTTAATCTTTCAAGAAGTACTGGCTGTTACAGAAAATTTTGATTATAGTCAATTTAGTATATTGACAATATAATGGTAAAAGTGTCGATTTTTTATCGAAAACAGGACAATGCACCGCGTGTGGCGCGCGTCAGTTGGTCAAACGTAATTTTGGAAACTTATTTTCACCATACAAACAGATAACTTTGGGTTGATACTGTTTAATAGGTCTTATAACTACTGAACATGTAAATGGGTCGTGTAGTTTCGGTTTCTGTACATGTATAATGTTGCTAAATTTTAAATAAAAACTAGTAATTATGATATAATTGGCTTTTGGGGATGAATATGCAAGTTGAGTGAAATTATTTGAAATGAATTCTGCACATATCGTATGTTGGCACGTATTTCAGCAAAAAAAAATGTTTATGAAACACAATGGATGTATCTTTAATATGCTTTTTAGGATAATTTCGGGTTGCGTTTGAAACGTACAACCTGCATATCCAACCTCGTAATAATCTGGAGAAATACAAAACAAAAGTCCAGGCTTTTGATCGGTATTCACTTATCACAAGTTTTATATATATATATATATATATATATATATCATTCTCCCTGAAGATGAAATGAAACCGGTAGGAGAAAGAAACTCGGCGTTATGTTTTTAATTGCTTAATATATTGAAGCTGCCATACACCTGGGCATTTGACTTTTTGTGCATATATATATATATATATAACCTTGAATATATATATTTGTGTTTTATATATTTTGCAGAAGATCGCAATCTGTACAATGGGCGAGTTGCTCTCTCTTGTGGAGCTGTCATTATACCCACTGTCTCCTGGCTGATGATCAAAGTGCAACAGGATATTCCAACCTCTCAATTCGGTATGTACGACAATACAACACTCATGTTATCTTTGTATCTTAAAATATGTATATGATTAGTGAACTAGGTATGATCAATCAATTTGTAAATACTCCACTTAAATATAGGGTTTTCTACATTGACATTTTCTTAGAATTGAAATATCAAGCACATGATTTTAAATTAGAACAATTGGGGCCGTATGCTTGTCAAGTTCAATGATTGTTATGGTGGACATATACTGTTTCTTAATTTTGATCGTTACATCTACTTTATTTCTTTGAGAAAGAAATTTATCGAAATAAATCCATGTATGTGATTTTGAAAAGTAATACAAATTTGAATTTAACTCATGAAAATGTAAATACAATTATATATTTAGTATTTTGGATCGATTGTATATACGTTTGGTTTTTTTTTTAGTTTTCATAAAATTGGTTACACCTTTCGTGACACATTTTGTTACACAGTTGCTGAAAACTAGTTTATGATTTTCGTACCTTAAATCTAAATTCAAGGGCGTTAGTGTAAAACATTCTTCCCTAAATATGAAAAAAGCAATTTTGACATCCATAAGTTCAAACAACCATCAGGGTAGATCAATATATATTGTTTCTTAAATATGAACTTGATTTAAACCAATTATTAATTAAATGCTCTTATGAATCATACAACGTTGCATTCAGTACGCATTAAATACGATGTTGACAAAATTCAGAGTTTAGGTGATTTGGGGCTGCTTTCAAAAGTATTGATTACACTATCATGTTAAAATTGCCTTCGTTTTGATTTCAGCAATGTTCAGCCAAACTTTGCAAGTGCTCTATTAAATGTAAATAATTTACCTGTCACATACTAAAATATTTTGATTTTACATTTACGAGCATATATTAGGTAACGAATGACACAGCTGTTGGTTAAAAATTCAAAAACTGAAATTTCGAATTTGTTTATATAACGAAACTGTCGTTTCGTAAGACTATTTAAGAAATAGAAGACGAGTTGGCGTGCTTTATCGTTGAATAAAACATAGCAGGATGCATAAAACACGAAGAGCGCAGCCCTGAGTGTTTTAAGCTATCTGCTATGTTTTATTCTACGCTAATGCACAAAAACGAGTCTTCTCTTTCTTATATGAGATGCCCTTAAACAGTTACTCGCTTTTAAATAAAAACCGTGGAGATATTACGTTGTTCGTAAAAACTATTTTTCTAAACTTTTAGTGTATTCCGTCGTAGAACACATTCACTAGCATTGAACAATCAAAGTGACGTAAAATATTACGCCATTTGCTAAGCTACGCTCAAACTGACGTCTAAAATCACTAGCATGTTTTAAATATTGTCTCATAAAGCACGCTGTCGGTCCCATTGGCCGCCTGTGTTTTATTGCCTTGGGTATATTATATAGACTGATAACACCTTAAGCGATAATATACAGTGATTAGCTCCTTCGGTGTCGGATAGTGACTAGCTACAGTCGTTGCTCGCAAGTTTCACCGCAATACATAGCAATATGGTGTTGTGGGCTTCCCTCCTGCAATGATACTAACAGCCGTGATGTAACCGAAATACTCTTGAAAGCGACGTTAAACCCCAAATAACCTCACCTTTATTGACATGATCTTTCTGTTTTCATATATTTCAGAAGGTGTATGGTGGTTTGTGACAGTTTTTTCTCTCTTGGCATTCGTGTCCGTCTCACAGGACCGGGAGATGAAAGCTTGGGAGAAAAGGTCATGAAGGTCATAACTTGTATGGCTGTGTGAAGTATGAATGCTCATTATTTTACGCTCAAGTTCCCCCTTATATCAATAATTCGTCTTTCCCTGACGATGAATGATAATTCATATCAAATCATCGATGACAACAGATCTGTAAGATTTTAGCAAGCATATAGGCATCTTCTGTGTGTACTGAGAGTATGTTCATATGTCCCTTAGCCTAACATTTGCTTTTTTTCTGAAAATTCACAGCGTCGATCCTTTGACATAGCATCAAGATGTAGTCAGTCATTATGTTTGCCTTTGTGATATGTAAATACTGAAAATAAAGGGTTACTTATAAGAGTTGTTCAGAATACACATGTACATGAATATGTTTGTAAAATGCATGTGAATAAAAACTCTTTTGTAAATAACTTGTATTGAATAGTCTACGTGCATGTTACCACCTGATATGACGCTGTGTAGCTTTTGATTGTAATGTAAGCAATCTGCTAGGTGACTACTTTTTCTCGTGTCGGACTTTAAAGGGGCAGTAGCACGTTTTTGTTTTTTTTATGTTTTTTTTTCTAATTTCCCATTTATAACAATAGTTTATGTCATTTATATTTACTTGAGAGGGTAAAACACAAACCAATTATCCGTAGTGTTAATGTGTTAATAACAGTGTTTCATATAAAGCACAAATTGCATGGCGGCCATTTTAATGTGAACACATTTTATTATTTAGAATTACAAAAATGGCTTTTTTTCACTCATTTTTAACTTGATTTTCCGAAGAGAGAAGGGTGTTTCACTTTTGTTGACATTATCACGGACTTAAGTCCGTGACATTATCTTTCAAATACATTTCATCGACTTATTTGTGCGAAAAAACGTGCTACTGTCCCTTTATATACTGTACAAGGCTATAGATTAATGTTTTATATGCTTAATGTTACGGTCTGAAGATCTATAATTCAATAAGTAATAGATAGAGGACAAGTACCAGTAAATTATTTGGAGATAGGTGTACGGTTTGAGAGGATTGGGCGAGGGGTTAGTGTGTTACCCGAACGCAACCAGACAAGATATCAGGGCCATGTTCAAGGTTTAAAAGCGAGTTGTTTTGATGGTTAATCCTTTGACACATTACAATGTTAGTGGCATGGTATGTTTAGGTCGAAGCGAGCGTGAAAATGTAACCAAAATAACGTTGAACTGAACGTAAGCTTTGACGGCTTGCCCGCGGTCACGTGACTTTTCAAAGGGACGTCACTCTAAACCCACTCGTTTCGCGAAACTGGAAAATGGTCAATGCCTCTCTTGAACGCGATTGCTCAATGCAGTGCTTCTTAATTTAAAAGGAGGGTTCTATCGGGGTATTTTTTGTGGAAACGAAATTCCAGAGGATATTCCCGTTTACACATATATGCTATTAATACATGATTAAAACATCGTCAAACTGAAATATATTAATTAAGTTAATACTTTGATGACTTTACATTTCACAACTTGATAAAGACAAGCGCACATTTGTTGAAAAATAATAACAATGAGAATTGAAGCCAATCATCGGCACTGCGAGTGGGGAAAACTTCGCTACGGCCTAACAGCATAGTGTTTATTAGTTTTATGATAAGTCATTTGTTACTATGTAAATGTTCTATCAGTGTATATGTTTTATTATTACAAAAAAATAAAATTGGGTTAAATATAGCGTGTTTTCATTTCAAGAAATGTCAAAAATCCAAGATGGCGGATGCTGCCGATAGATCGGTGATAGAACTTTCCCTCTAAGACATATATTGTTCTGTAAATATGTACTTTTGAAATGATTGTCAATGTTATTTTTACTGTGCCAACTGTTTATGTCAACACATTGTTATGCATATATGTCTACATATTATTACAAATTGTTATAACATTTTATCAGACTGCATTGTGCATTTCTGGCACAAATCATAGTGTAAAATATATATACTATATATTTGTTCATATTTGTTATAACTTCATGATGTTGATAAAACAATCATTTGTATATATATCATTTTTCACTTGTGCCATAACGGTTTGACCTTTATGCCAATAAAATATAACTAAACCACTGTATAAATGTCCCTCTTTCAAAAGAAATGTCACCACATTTTCAACAGTCTAGAATTCGAAATACTGCTACCGGAGAAAGTATTTTTTTATGCATTTAATAGGGACATGATTTTAAAGAGATACCATAAATTTCATATATCATCATATAATTCTTTTATATTTTTATATCTGTTCAAGAACATTGGGGTGCTGAAATCGTTTTTTCAAAATGTTTTCCACCAGAATGTTTGGCATTTAAAGTAAAAATTCATTAAACGTAGAATTTCTATTAATGCATGATGTAGTCCACACAAATAACTCTCTTGGAATTAAACTTATTGAGGCGTCTTTACTGTAGGACTTGTTCAGTTATTCTGAGGGATTAATCCATGGTGTTGACGTTAGTCTATTGTGTTAAAGGATGGATGAAATGACATATGGTCCAAATCGGATTCATTAAAATGGGATGTCAATTTGACAATTGCTCGATTTTAAATTTCTGAAATCGGTCCATAAATTACTTATATACGGCTTTTTAAAAAACCGCCTGATTTAGCCCCGGCGACCAGAATGAAAGTCTGCGGGGGTGTGACCCGTGAAGGGATGACTTCTGTGACGTATGTGGAGGAATTTGATTTTCAGCGATAGTCACAATTCAACGTAATTTCGCAACATTTTGATCGTGAATTTCACAAAGATATCTTCAATAAACCAACTTAAATTTCCCATATACCGAATGTTTAGATATCCAACTAGGTAATTCCGCAGATGACAATTACACAATTATTACATAAACATGTCTTTTTGGCGATGTAATACACCTCATAAATTCATTTAGCGGCAGTGATAATTATCATTAATTGATTAACGAGACATCGGCGGAGAAGCTATCTAGCCGTCCCGTCTATCGCTTATCACAGTCACGCCTCAGTGAGCATTTTCAAAAGGTTTCGCCGAACAAATTGCGATAGTGTTAAAATGGGTGAATTAAAATCGTCTTAATTATCAATTGCAAGTGTATATTGTCTCGATTGTATGCTCAATTGATTCCGATATACAATATACGTAGAGGTAATCATCTGTCATTCTTGAGAAAAATGCATTTCATCTATCCTTTAACAGTTGATTAATTTTAATTATCAACTGGTTATTGACTGTCCATGTCAGGAGGCGTGTTAGGTTTTGACATTTTCAGTAATGGATAATTAATCGAGTACATATCTCGAGATTGATATATTTTGTGTGTGTGCATATGTATTTGGTGTAGCTGAATAGGAACTTAAAATATCTCAATTTGGACAAATTAATTTATGTAATGTGTGAACCTGGATTCGAACATGCATCCCTCCGTTTGCTAGTCGGCGCTTTTATCCATTGGGCTGCAAGGACTTGTTTGTCAGTAAGAATCCTGCGTTCTCTATTAGACAGCTAACGCACGGGTACAGAATGAAAAGGCAGGGTTTTAGCTGTCAGCACATCGCGTCGCGTGGAAGTTTTTGCGCTTCATGTGCGTGGAAGAACCCATTTAATACGTGTACCATATCTGATGAATGAGCACCGAAACTGACAAAATTAGAATTTTGTTGTAATATATTTGAAATTTATCGTTTTAAAATGCAAGATAATCACATTTGCATGATAAAAATATTCGACCAATCAATAAGAACTCACAACCATGTTGAAGGGGAAATATATATTACATCATCAAACGAAATTGTTAAGCCCAAACGCAGCTTACCTCAAGGGGAAGACAGTGAAACATTCGATTTTGTCAGCTGTAAGTTTATTCACACAAGGCCGGATACAGACTACTACGCATGCGCATGCGTTGACTCAGGATCAATGCAAACGTGAATTGAAATGCGGATTGTGAAACGTGATTTCATAGAATTTATTTTAGTAGAACAAATACTACAAGTTTAATGATCAATATTTTGTTACTATTTGGATATTCTATCAATCTATATATGTTTTATTATTAAAAAGTTTTAAAATTTATAATAATACAGCGTGTATGTAATGTCAAAAATCAAGATGGCCGACACTGCCGATAGATCATTCACATTGGAGAAGTGAGACAACAGAATTGAACACATGCTGAAAAGGGGTGGAATCCGCATTTCCGGATCCCTCAAATAAGGATGGATCCGGAAGAATACGACAGGCTGATTCCACCCTTTTTGCCCTATGTAAATTACCAAATACGCCACATGGGCATCATATGTTCGATCATCGTCATTCAGTAACACACATATTATGACAAAACAGCCAATGCAGCATTTTTGTATGACATGGTTCCCCACTTTCTGAAGGACCTTGAAGCTGTACCCAAGTCAATTACTCCCGGGGTGCGTCTCGGTCGGAAAGTAACATATAGTTTGTTGCTATGCACCACTAGTGATGCTGACACGTATCGTAATCTTATGATGCGTGTCTTGGTTTTCTTGTCGAGAGAGTAGCGATACAGCTGGTTTGCCTCATTAAAGTACAGGTTCGACCCAGCAGAAGCAATGGCTGTACAGGAGCTCGTTGACAATGTGGTTGAAACATTGTTACCGTGAATATCGAAAGAAACAATCTTATCACCAAGTGACACGAAAACCAAATTCTTTGTTGATGTGATCCCAAATATAGGTGTTTCTTCTCCAGGGGAAAATACATGTTTCACGTTCTTTCCATCGAGAGCCATTTTCAGAAGAATGTCTTTCAGGGTGGGATTCTTCATAACAACGAAGAGAAGGTTGCTTCTAACACATGAGAATGTAGGGATACTTGACATTCTGAACAATTTTATATTTTTCCCATGGTGTGTATCGATTAGCGATGACAATATCTTTCCAGTTTTTCCTTCCCCGTATGTTAGATACAGTGTCTTCATCTTACTGTCATACTGTATATCGTTTACATTAGAAACGGTTATGAGAAAATATGGCAGGAATTTTCTCTCCTCAATATCGTACTGCGTCATGAATCTTCCAGTTTTTCTCCGTTCAGCTATCAAGATTCGACTTTTCTTCTTCTTCTGTGAATCTGAAAATAAATCAATTCTCCAAAATGTGCTAAACCAACTTAAAGTTTATTTTGCAACAGTTGCTTTCGCATTTTCATGACTCTTTTGTTTATTCGGTTTTAATAAACTACCGTGCAAAAGCAAGTAGCAGTTTCACCGCAATGTACAGTGGCCATAGGGCTGAGGGCTAATAAGGCTTTCTCTAGCAGCCGCGGTGAAAGTGAAAAACTCTCTGAAGCAGCGTATAAACCCCCTACCTCACGTCCCCTTAACTTTTAAATATTATTTATGAAAAAATATTGTGTATAAACAAAATTAGTTATTAATACCTTTGAGTTTGTAGAAATATTTGCCTTCGGTTATCTCTCGATCTCCAGATGAAAAGACTGTGGTACTGTGAATGAAACACTTGTTGGACCTCCCTACGAAAGTAATTGCTTCACAGTCTGCTTGCAACAAGCATCTCCCAGCACACTCGAGGGTGCTGGTTGCTGGTAATGTTTGCAAGTGCTTCGTACCTTTTCCCACTCCTGATTTGAATGCTTGATGGTTAAATCCCCGAAGTTGAGTGGATGGTTGGACATAGAGGCAGATGGCGCTGAAGGAAGAAATGTAAAGGAACTTGAAGTTAGGTGTCAAGAATTAGGAACGTTGCTATCGTTTATGACAAATCTTTACGGATACCAAAAGTTTCGATATTATAGATTCCACTGTATGGGACCTGCATCGACAGGAATAATGTTTTAAAACGGGTATTGGTTACGCTGCTTCACCCGGTTAGACTGGGGTCATAAACCGTTTCCAAGCATAGAGGGGTGAGATAACACAGTGGTTAGCGCGCTCGGCTTCGAATCAAGAGATCCGGTGTTCGAATCCCGCCATGGACAACTTGTCTGCTGTAGAAAACTGTTCTAAATGATAAGTTTAGGTAGCAATCACACACTGAGTTTCAATGCAGTATCTCCCATGGTTCACTAGTTCCGACCAAAGCTCGCAGGTTTCACCGCAATACATAGCCACATTGTGTTGCGGGTTTTCTCCGTGCAATAATAAATTCAACTCATCTTCAAGATTCAGTGTAATACCATTAATGTTGTACACAAATTTGTCTATGTACATGTATATTCTCTTATATATGCTATCACCCAATAACTGTCAAATAGATTAAGATAATGATTATTATAGAAAGTGCCACTTTATAAAAGAAAAACCATCATTTTAACATTGAATAATTAATATGTTCATATAATCAAGATTGTGGCAAATGAAGCTCGAACGTTTGCACAAAATAACACAAATAATGAATAAAAATGCAGTTGAAATAATTTGTAAAAATTTGAGTTACTTACACCAAAAATGTGACTAAAGCCATGCCGGCAGTAAAGATGGTGAAATACTGACCACTAGATATCCATATCTACATGAACTTGAATAAATAATGACCATGAAGACCGATGATAAAGGTAAGTTTGGTAGAGACAGGGCGATTCAGTGTCATTTGTGGTTCGTGATCTCAAAGACAATTAAATCTTCATGAGATATTCTCATTTGTCACTCTGACAACGTAAATCAAACTAATTACCGTATTTCCTCTAATACAACCCGGGGTTCTATTTCATTCATCACCCTTTTACTCCCGTGTTCTATTAGAGACTCGGTTGTATTGGAGGTTATATTTTTTCAGACATATTGACGTTTATAATTTTCTTAGGGTGACTTATTGGAAAGGTGATCTAGTACTACATGTCTCGAGTGGCATTTCTGCTGAAATTCATTTGTAAAAACATATTGTTTATACACCCAATACCAAAAGAAACTTTGCATCTCAGTTGATTTTATCATATGTATGTTTTTCAATTACAAATATTTCAAGTTTTTGACATCGTACACTAAAACTGAACAGAAATGGCGTATTGTCATCAGTCAAATATTTTTTTCAGAAGTTTTTAATTTTCATTAAAAAAATGAAATTTAAAATAAATTAAAAAATTAAACTTTTAATTTTGACAAGACACACATGTTAAGCGACTAACGCACTACTGAAACAGTTTCTGATGTTAAAAGTCCGTTGATATTACCCATTAGCAAAGACCACCGAGTACGAGACCACCACCGAATTACAGACGAATTGATCAAACACATTTGATACTGATATGTTGATGCGTCCAAACTTTTGAAATGAATATTTTCATACATCGAATGTAAAATTGAATAATTATTACAATACTTAAAAACCCAAATCCAATCGTTGCCTATTATGTGATTTATTAAGACAAGAAGATGGGTGCAAAGTTTCTTTTGGTATTGGGTTTAAATGGACGGGGATTTACCCAATACTCTCATTAATCCCAACATTATACAGTTGGTGTGAAATTTTTTCTTTCAACTTGCATTGTAAAAGGAGGATAACTGAACAAGACTGATATTTGTTATCATGGACCTGTTATGCTGAATCTCACACGGTCACACCAATATTTCCCCTCAAAATGAGTGTATAACTATTTTATATTACAACGCGGAGTATTCAGTTGTTACCTACCTTGTGTTAACCTGAGCACGCCTTACCCCCCAAGTTGTAATGGAGGCCCGGGTTAGTCAGCGCTTTTATCCATTGGGCTGCAAGGACTTGATTGTCAGTAAGAATCCTGCGTTCTCTACTAGACAGCAAATATAACGCACGGGTACAGCATGGAAAGGCAGGATTTTAGCTGTCAGCACATCGCGTCGCGTGGAAGTTTTTGCGCTTCATGTGCGTGGAAGAAGCCATTTCATACATGTACCATATCCGATGAATGAGCACCGAAACTGACAAAATTATAATTTTGTTGCAATATATTTGAAATTTATCGTTTTAAAATGCAAGATAATCACATTTGCATGATAAAAATATGCGACCAATCAATAAGAACTCATAACCATGTTGAAGGGGAAATATCTATTACATCATCAAACGAAATTGTTAAGCCCAAACGCAGCTTACCTCAAGGGGAAGACAGTGAAACATTCGATTTTGTCACCTGTAAGCGCATGCGTTGACTCAGGATCAATCAAAACGTGAATTGAAATGCGGATTGTGGAACGTGATTTCATAGAATCTATTTTAGTAGAACAAATACTACAAGTTTAATGATTAATATTTTGTTACTTTGTGGATATTCTTTCAATCTCCATGTTTTATTATTAAAAAGTTTTAAAATTTATAATAATAACCCTTTTATGTAATGATTATGTCAAAAATCAAGATGGCCGACACTGCCGATAGATCATTCACAATGAGAAGAGAGACAACAGAATTGAACACATGCGGAAAAGGGGTGGAATCCGCATTTCCGGATCCGCCGAATTTAGGTGGATCCGGAAGGTTACTGCAGGCTGATTCCACCCTTTTTGTCCTGTGGAAATTACCAAATACGCAACATGGTCATCATATCGTTTTATGTTCGATCATCGTCATTCAGGAACACACACATATATTATAACACAACAGCCAATGCAGCATTATTGTATGACTTGGTTCCCCACGTTTTGAAGGATATTGAAGCTGTACCCAAGTCAATTACTCCCGGGGTGCGTCTCGGTTGGAAAGTAACATATAATTTGTTTCTATGCACCACTAGTGACGCTGACACGTATCGTAATCTTATGATGCGTGTCTTGGTTTTCTTGTCGAGAGAGTAGCGATACAGCTGGTTTCCCTCATTAAAGTACAGGTTCGACCCAGCAGAAGCAATGGCTGTACAGGAGCTCGTTGACAATGTGGTTGAAACATTGTTACCGTGAATATCAAAAGAAACAATCTTATCACCAAGTGACACGAAAACCAAATTCTTTGTTGATGTGATCCCAAATATAGGTGTTTCCTCTCGAGGGGAAAATACATGTTTCACGTTCTTTCCATCGAGAGCCATTTTCAGAAGAATGTCTTTCAGGGTGGGATTCTTCATAACAACGAAGAGAAGGTTGCTTCTAACATGTGAGAATGTAGGGATACTTGACATTCATGGTGTGTATCGATTAGCGATGACAATATCTTTCCAGTTTTTCCTTCCCCGTATGTTAGATACAGTGTCTTCATCTTACTGTCATACTGTATATCGTTTACATAAGCTGCAAGGACTTGTTTGTCAGTAAGAATCCTGCATTCTCTGCTAGACAGCTAATATAACGCACTGGGACAGCATGGAAAGCAGGATTTTAGCTGTCAGCACATCGCGTCACTTGGATGTTTTTGCGCTTCATGTGCGTCATCCTCGGTTACCCATGGTTTTATATATGCTCCGTTACTCTCCACTATATCACCCATGGGAAATTTCATCAGAGAAATTTGTACTCAAATTACCCGCCCTTGGCCGGCGTGAGCCAATCAAACAGCTACGCAGCTTGGACCTGCGAGCCAATGACAAATCATATCTTTTCGTTGCAAAGCATGCGAGGTCATTTTTTTAGCCATCCGTCACCGGTTATCTCCCTTGACCATTTCCGTCTTATCGTATTGAGTATTTTCTCTGGTTACTGACTTCGTCACGCCGGCCAAGGGCGGGTAATTTGAGTACAGATTCTCCTGATAAGGTTTCCCATGGGTGGTATAGTGGGGAGTAACGGAACATATATAAAACCATGGGTAACCGAGGATGCATGTGCGTGGAAAAACCCATTTCATACGTGTACCATATCCGATGAATGAGCAATGAAACTGACAAAATTAGAATTTTGTTGTAATATATTTGAAATTTATCGTTTTAAATTGCAAGATAATCACATTTGCATGATTAAAATATTCGACCAATCAATAAGAACTCACAACCATGTTGAAGGGGAAATATCTATTACATCATCAAACGAAATGAAATAAAATTGTTAAGCTCAAACGCAGCTTACCTCAAGGGGAACACAGTGACCTCTAAGTTTATTCACACAAGGCCGGATACAGACTACTATGCATGCCCATGCGTTGACTCAGGATCAATGCAAACCTGAATTGAAATGCGGATTGTGGAACGTGATTTCATAGAATTTATTTTAGTAGAACAAATACTACAAGTTTAATGATAAATAGTTTGTTACTTTGTGGATATTCTTTCAATCTATATGTTTTATTATTAAAAAGTTGTAAAATTTATAATAATACAGCGTGTATGTAATGTCAAAAATCAAGATGGCCGACACTGCCGATAGATCATTCACATTGGAGAAGTGAGACAACAGAATTGAACACATGCGGAAAAGGGGTGGAATCCGCATTTCCGGATCCGTCAAATTTAGGAAGGATCCGGAAGGATACTGCAGGCTGATTCCACCCTTTTTGTCCTGTGGAAATTACCAAATACGCCACATGGTCATCATATCGTTTTATGTTCGATCATCGTCATTCAGTAACACACATATATTATAACACAACAGCCAATGCAGCATTATTGTATGACTTGGTTCCCCACGTTTTGAAGGATATTGAAGCTGTACCCAAGTCAATTACTCCCGGGGTGCGTCTCGGTTGGAAAGTAACATATAGTTTGTTGCTATGCACCACTAGTGATGCTGACACGTATCGTAATCTTATGATGCGTGTCTTGGTTTTCTTGTCGAGAGAGTAGCGATACAGCTGGTTTGCCTCATTAAAGTACAGGTTCGACCCAGCAGAAGCAATGGCTGTACAGGAGCTCGTTGACAATGTGGTTGAAACATTGTTACCGTGAATATCGAAAGAAACAATCTTATCACCAAGTGACACGAAAACCAAATTCTTTGTTGATGTGATCCCAAATATAGGTGTTTCTTCTCCAGGGGAAAATACATGTTTTATGTTCTTTCCATCGAGAGCCATTTTCAGAAGAGCGTCTTTCGGAGTGGAGTTCTTCATAACAACGAAGAGAATGTTGCTTCTAACACATGCGAATGTAGGGATACTCGACATCATGTAACCTGTTATACTTTTCACGTGTTTTGTATCGATTAGCGATGACAATATCTTTCCATTTTTTCCTTCCCAGCATGTTAGATACAGTGTCTTCGTCCTACTGTCATACTGTATATCGTTTACATTAGTAACGGTTATATGCCTATACGGCAGGAATTTTCTCTCCTCAATATCGTACTGCGTCATGAATCTTCCAGTTTTTCCCCGTTCAACTATCAAGATTCGACCTTTCTTCTTCTGTGAATCTGAAAATAAATCAGTTCTGTAAAATGTGGTACACCAACTTAGAGTTTATTTTGCAACATTTGCTATTGCATTTTCATGAATCTTTTGTTTATTCGGTTTTACTAAACTACCGGGCAAAAGAAAGTAACAGTACCACATATGGTTCGCTAGTTCCAGCGGATTGCTCACAGGTTTCACCGCAATGCACAGCTACCATAGAGCTGATATGAGGGCTAAGGCTTTCTCTAGCAGCCGCGGTGAAAGCAGCGTATAAACCATCTACTCACCTCGCCTCCCCTTAACTTTTAAATATTATTTATGAAAAGTAATCATGTATAAACACAATTAGTTATTAATACCTTCGAGTTTGTAGAAATATTTCCCTTCGGTTATCTCTCGATCTCCAGATGAAAAGACTGTGGTACTGTGAATGAAACACTTGTTGGACCTCCCTACGAAAGTAATTGCTTCACAGTTTGCTTGCAACAAGCATCTCCCAGCACACTCGAGGGTGCTGGTCGCTGGTAATGTTTGCAAGCGCTTCGTACCTTTACCGACTCCTGATTTGAATGCTTGATGGTTAAATCCCCGAAGTTGAGTGGATGGTTGGACATAGAGGCAGATGGCGCTGAAGGAAGAAATGTAAAGGAACTTGAAGTTAGGTGTCAAGAATTGGGAACGTTACTATCGTTTATGACAAATCTCATTGATATTTTGAAAGTTTCGATATTATAGATTCCACTGTATGGGACTTCCGTCGACAGGAATAATTGTTTAACGGATATTGGTTACGCTGCTTCACCCGGTTAGACTGGCGTCGTAAATCTTTTCCAAGCGTAGAGGGGTGGGATAACACAGTGGTTAGTGCGCTCGGCTTCGAATCAAGAGGTCCGGTGTTCGAATCCCGCCAGGGGCAAATTGTCTGCTGTAGAAAACTGTTCTAAATGATAAGGTTTGGTAGCAATCCTACAAAGCAGTATCTCCCACGGTTCACTAGTTCCGACCGAAGCTCGCAGGTTTCGCCGCAATACTTAGCCACATTGTGTTGCGGGTTTCAAATGCGGGTTTCAAATGGCTGCGATACTGCCGAAGCGGCGTTAAACAATAACTCACTCACTCACTCCGTGCAATTATAAAATCACCTCATCATTACACCATTACTGTTGTACACACATTTGTCTGTGTATATTCTCTTATATATGCTATCATCAAATAACTGTCAAATAGATTAAGATAATAATTATTATAGAAAGTGCCACTTTAAAAAAGCAAAACTATTATTTTAACATTTAATAATTGATATGTTAATATAATCAAGATTGCGGCAAATGAAGCTCACGTTTGCACAAATTAATACGTTTTAAAATTTATAATAAATCAAAATGGAGTTGAAATAATTTGTAAAACATTGAGTTACTTACACCACAAATATGACGAAAGCCATGCTGGCAGTGAAGATCGTGACTTATACTGACCACTAGATATCCATATCTACATGAACTTGAATAAATAATGACCATGAATTTAAGCCCGATGATAATTATATAAAGGTATGTTTGGTAGAGAGGGGGCGATTCAGTGTCATTTATGGTTCGTGTTCACAAAGCCAATTAAAACTTCATGATATTTACTCATTAGTCGCTCTGACAACGTAAATCAAACTAATTACCATATGTTCTCTAATACAACCCCGGGGTTCCATTTCATTCATCACCCCCTTACCCCCGAGACCCGGTTGCATTTGAGGCCGGGTTATATTTTTCAGACATATTGACGTTTTTAATCTTCTTAGGGTGACTTATTGGAAAGGTGATCTAGTACTATACATATCTCGAGTGGCATTTCTGCTGAAATTCATTTGTAGAAACATATTGTTTATAGATGGGCAGGGATTTACCCCACTCTCTCATTAATCCCAACATTATACAATTGGTGTGAAATGTTTTTCCTTGTTAAAGGAGGATAACTGAACAAGACGGATATATTTGTTATCATGGACCTGTTATGCTGAATCTCACACGGTCACACCAATATTTCACCTCAAAACGAGTGTATAACTATTTTATATTACAACACGGAGTATTCAGTTGTTACCTACCTTGTGTTAACCTCAGCACGCCTTACCCCCCGGGTTGTAATGGAGGCCCGGGTTGTATTAGAGGAATTACGGTAGGTTATAATTAATTTCTAATTGCCTAGTTCAAAGGGATACAGTTTTTAATGTCGTGTTTAATTTTTGCTCTTATTTAGTATTTATCCTATCCTGTTGATAGTGTTTACAAAATTAAAATATAAAGTTTATGAGCTCTTTGAAGGGCATTTAGAAGTGGCATACAAAAGAACAGGAACTTTTTCTGGATAACAACTTCTTTAATGTGAAAATACACGACGTTTCGGAGTATATACTCACTCCTTCGATCATCAGGTGAAATGTAAGGAAATAAGAAAATGTGATACTTATATTGCTATATAAATGTATCACATTTTGTTATTTCCTTACTTTCAACCTTATAACTTCCTAGCTCAGGGTATAACGTACGCTTCCGCGTTTTAAAAGTGCACGTTATACCCTGCGGCACGATGGCCTAATCAAGGAGTGAGTGTATATAATCCGAAACTCTTCTGTTTTTATACACTATTGGTGTTAGACGGGGAAACATTAACTCTCTTTTTATTTGCTGTTTATATAAATGATCTTGAATATTTCCTGTCTGGAAATAATGTAGACTGTTGTAAATAATTTGATTGACGGACAACTTGGAATGTTGGTTTTGTTATATGCAGATGATACTGTTCCATTAGCGGAAACTTTTCAAGATTTACAGCTATCTTTGGATATATTTTCAGAATATTGTGTCTTTATGGAAACTTTAACACATTAAAAAAAAAAAAGTTGTAAAATCCAGAAAATCTTCTTCTTCTTTAAACTTTATGAGTCGCAATATTTGATTGAAAATTCATTTGAAAACATTTTACGACAATATTTAATCCAAATTGCCTAGCGTAGGCCTATTTTGTCTTGGTGTCAATTAATACGCACAGAGTAGTTGACATTTTAGACCAGCGCATTAACTATTCCGAAGTCAAAAATATGAATTTTACACAAACTTCATAGCCCTCACTATACAGATTGTTAATGACATCAGAGTACATAAAATAGATAATTATTGTAGGCATATCTGGTAAATTTGACTATTTATCCACAAAAAGGAAGACAAAAACATTATCATGGATCTCGTACTTATAAAAGTCTAGGGTGAGTTTTTGTTTTCCATTCCAGATAAATCTAATGTCTACAGGTATCTCGTCTTCCATATGAAACTCTTAGCCAAAAGATTTAAACGCTTCTTTATTATAATTGAAATAAAATAATTCATCTGAAAGAAGATATTATCTACTTATAATAAAACTTAAATAAATACATCACATTCATGAAAAATTCAAGTTGTGAATAAAGTTTGTCACAATACGACATACTCAAACAAACTAATGCCACGCCCACATTTACGACACGAAACTACTTTCCGGCAAACAGGAAGTGCGAACAAGCATGGCGACCGGAGGCCCACACAACAAACTTCTCCAGCTTGAAAAAATAGAAAATGAAATTGCAGTGTGCTTGCAGAATGCAGGTGAAAACAGTTTAAAAGGGTTTGCAGTTCATAACATCTCTGAACACACAACTTTGTCACTTTATTATATATTTTTGTTTCACTGACTCCTCGAAGTTTTTTTTTATGCAAGAGACTGAGGAGAGAAGTCAGAAAATGAATGGGGACAGGACTTTAGACGTAGGCCTACATGTTTATGACAAGAAATACTTTATTTTTGCTATTCCTAAAAACTAACTCTGAAAAAGAACTTTATAAAATTGAAATCTTTATTAACATTATTCATTAACAACCAATTCCTTATTAAGCAAGGGTCGCAGACATCACTGTACCGTAAATCCTTGAATAATCAGAGGCATATCACCCATAAGGCAGAAATAAATAATTGCTTGCCTTCAATAATAGCCGATTTTATTTTAGGAAATGTAAACAATCTTGTGAATATCTCAGTTAAACATATAGCACATACTCCTATATGAAATGTTTAACCCCATGGCAATACCTTCTTTTACACTATTCAAAACTTATATTCTAAGTGATTTGAATGATGATTTTCTTTCATTTATTTTGTAAAATGCATACATATTTATAAGCCTATTAAGATCAATATTATTTTAGTCACTGAGTCAAATTAATGTTTGAAATTAAGAATTTTTGGCAATTGTTAAAGGATTTACGGTACATACAAGTAGGCCCTACTGTCATAATATTGTAATCTTGTTGCATAGCTTATTGTATATGAATTGTGTATCCTTGTATTTGGGCCCAGGGGCTCCTTTCACAAAGCAACCTCTACTAAAGTTAAGGCCCAAAAAAAAGAGGAATTTGTTTCTGGTTTCCGCCCGCATCAGTTTTAAACCCACGCCTCAGGTCTTTTTTTTTCAAGGTTTTTAAAAGTAATTAATTAAGGGGCACTTAACTGTAATTTTTTAGCCTCAGAAAACATTGGACATAGAAAATGTCACTCGTTTCTGTTGAGATAGAGTGTAGGGGTGAGATTATTATCTATTTGGAATAGTAACACATTATTAAGAGGGTTTGTGCTTTATTTCTATAAATAATTGTATAAATTTTGTTTGTTTAACTCTTCATTCCACACAAAAAATGTCGTTGCAAACAAAATTGCGTCATTGCATCATTTTTGTCAGCCTGTAAAGACCAAAAACATTTTTTAATATTTTTTAGGCCTAACCATAACTCCCATTCTTTTAAACTGCACAGAGGTTACCTTAGTGTTTTGTGATAGGAGGCCCTGGGGCCTAGATACTTGAAAAAGAGATGATGTGACATTGACAATACATAGATCTATAATATCTAAACCCGACCCCCTTTTAAAAAATGTTAGCATTTAAATTGAATGGACACCCGAGCATCCTCCCCACTCTCCTCTTTTCATCAATGTGACCCCCCTGTAAAATATCCTTGGTCCTGTGCATCATCAGGTATAAATATTTCTTCAAGGTTTGGCGCTACAGGAGTTAGCCAAAGACAAGCCTCAACCTATGACTGTCCAGAACCACACGACCAGCTTCTTGAAATCACTCCAGAACATCGAAAACGGAACAGCCATGCAAATCAACTACCTCCTACAGTGTTCAACAGGTGTGTACAGTTCAGTCTCACTCATAGCCAGTTTTATAGGAAGTAGAGACAATACGCATGGAGGATCCTTGTTTAAACGAAATTGGAGGAGATTCTAGAACTCCAATTTATGTTTATCAAAAGTCCCTGATGAGCTACATCACCTAGTGCTACAACCATATAAAAAGGAAAGGCTTGTATCAAAGGGGAACTAACTCTACATTAACAAAAGAAGTAACTGTAAACATTTCAAAGCAGTCAAAGGGAAGTAACTCTAAGTTTAAAAACTATTTTTACGAAAATAACGCAATGATTATATTCCTATCCAGGTACCGCTCACGAGGGATCCGTCTACGGAGCGCTGAAGGACCGCAACAGTTCCATCCGCAGGATGCAATATGTCAAATCAAAACTGAACGATCTGCAACAGATACATACAGATCAGCTCAAAAAGCGACAAGCTCAAACTCAGAGTCAAGTTAAAGTGCCAGCATCAAACTCAGTCGTAGATCAAAGGTAGCAGGGATGATCCGTTAACCCTTGACCTGCCGATGTATAACTCCTATTGTAAGCTCTGAGGTATGAGGATTTACCAATCCATTAAAATCAGATTGAGTGAAACTTTGTACCTCACTGTGTTCTTGATCTCAGAACAGCTAGGTAGGGGTCATGCCACATGACCTTTCATTCCAGTCAATCAGCAACAAGGCTAGGAAGTCGGTCTACTTCCTATCATAAACCCTGAGGCATCCAATCTCAATAAAATCAGATCTAACATACACCCGTACCTCACTGTGACTCAGTTCTTAGTACTTGTGGTCGAAGGTCCATGATCGCCGCTGATGGCTAATCGCTAATGGCCGCTAATTAATCAATAACTCAATTACTCACTCAGGGGTCCATGACCTTTACAAGACATGAACTCTGCCGACCAGCACTCCGATCAAGATCATAATGATGTTTGAGTTTATGTTCCTTCTGATTTTACGTTCTACAAATGTGTCCAAAATGGTTTGGGGTTGACTGAGTCTACAGGTAAAGGGTTTAAAGATGTTCACAGAGGGAAAAACGTTTTTTGTTGTTTTGTTGAATATTTCATTTTGTTGATGTGTGATCTGGTGTGAAAATAAAGTGAACTTGAATGTTTGATCTCTTTGGAGTGATCTGCAAGTAGTTAACTAGCTCATGTTCAAGGTTGATAACATACCTTAACCAAAGAGTTGAGTTGAAACGATACATTTGAGCTTTAGTTCAATATGATCGCGCCTTACGGGCTCGGCAACTTTGTTTGCGGTAGAGAAGAGTTCTACAAGCAATAATGTTTGGGTGCAATGCTGCACTGAATTTCAGCACAGTACCACCCATGATTCGCTAGTTCCAGCTGCTGCTTGTAGGTTTCACCACAAGGCATAACGACCATGGCGTTGCAGGCTTTCTCTGTTCAGTATTACTAGCAGCCATGATGTAGGGAAATAATCTTGAAGTGTTAAATCCCAAATAACCTCGCCTCACCTCAGTTCAAAACGTATTGCTATAGAGTAAGGAACCCTCAGTGTGTTACATTTTCAGTTGGTTTTTGTTTGGTTTAATTAAACATATTTTATTTATTAATGAAATGAATTGGGAACATGTTATTTTCGCTTCTGTTTAGAAACAAGAATGTAACAAATTAAAGTCACAACAAAACATTTGTTTTCTTGAAAATAAAGTCGAATGAAAGGAAAGCTGGAAAAACTGAAATATATATACAATTTTATGAATTTTTTTTTTAAAAATGTGGTATGCGGTGAAACCGAAAATACACTTTGATTCACTGTGCACCAAACCGAAAGCAAAATAGACTGCAGTTCAACTAGCTTTAATCATTTGACCCCAAACAAAGGGTAGATTAAAGGAGAACTTAGATAAGATTTTATCACATATCAACAATAACAAATATTTCTATTATGGGTTTATTTCATAGGTAGAATATGGTATCTAATAACAGAGGTTACAATGGAAGAAATTACTTGAGTAACCTCATGAGAGAGAATGACTATAGCCTCAAAAGAGGAGGATTTTATTAAGTTGTTTTGCTTTATTCCAAAAATATTTGTTTCATGAACATTTTACTCAATGATTATACCGTATTTCAATCCAGCATGAGAGTTTGTAAGGATTTTTTTCTGGGACTATAACATTTTGTGATAGTGCCATGAGCATGTACATATTTTTCTGAAGGATTGAGATATCTAGAATTACACAGATGACAAAGTGTTCTCATCAAGATAATTAAATCTATACTGTTTTGTTCTGAGTGTTTTGTTATGCAAATGTTATTTGTTCATATTTTGTTATTAAAATGTTCGGAAAAATGAATAAACAGAATAAAACCATATTTTTCCAGTGTTGTCCTGTTCTTCAATCAGTGTATTCATCATTGTTATCAACCCCTGCCGCGTGTTAAGCGCAAAGCTGGGATATAATAATCTGCTGCGTCCGTATGTACGTACAAAATGGAATGACTCAAATACTGTTCATATTTTGCATGTAGGTTCTTCGTAGGGAGAGTTGTGTGACCTTGACCTTCATTTCAAGGTGACAACAAGACTTTGTTATTTTACCCTAGTCAGTGGGATATCTCAATAACCGTTCACTGGATTCTCTTCACATAGCTTCTTCTAGGGAAGTGAAAAGGCTGATAAGATTTTGGTGACCTTTACATTATTCTCAAGATCACAGCGGACTTTGGATTTTTCGACATGTTAATGTGCATATTAAGCTTGTTAGCAGGATATCTCAAGAACTGTTCATTTGATTCTCTTCATATCTTACACATAGCTTCTTCTAGGGAAGGCAAAGGGTTGATTTTGGTGAGCTTGACATTATTCTCAAGGTCACAGCGGAACTTGGTATTTTTCGACATGTTAAGCTTGTCAGGGGACGGATACCACAAGAACTGTTCATTGGATTCTCATCATTATCTTACCCCAATGGTTCTTTTAGGGAAGATTCAGGGCCCAGTTTATTTTGCTGATCTTGACATTATTTTTGAAGTATTAATTTGCAGCGGGGGATCATGTCACCTTAGTGACAACTGCCTATTTTAAATTATTATTCATCTGGAGTAGATCATATACATTGTTGGTAAATGCTAGACAACAACTGTGACATAATTAGCCCCACCTTAGTTAAAGACCCAATCCTGCTCAATCAGTGTATTTGTATACGCTTAACTACTTCATTGCTCTTTTAAGTCATATAACTGTCGTTTTGCTGTAGATTGGATACTTATCGCTATTTAAAGCACGTAATAATTTCAGCCAATGAAATGTGATGATGTTGACGATTGCTCAATGGTCCTCTAAAACAGGTATTGCATATATTGCTAAGGGGGTCGGTAACTTTGTTTGCTGTAGTCTGTTCTACTTGCACTGAAGTTTGGGTGCAATGCTGAATTTCAGCGCAGTACCACCCATGGTTCGCTAATTCCAGCCAATGATAGCAAGTTTCACTGCAATACATAACAACCATGACGTTGCGACCTTTCTCCCTGCAATAAATCTAGCAGCCGTGATATAAGTGAAATACTCTTGAAAGCGGTATTAAACCCCAACTCACCTCACCTCTTTCATTGGCTGGTTAGCCTACAACGAAAAGACACTTATTGTAGTAGAGTAGCGGATACAAATACACAGATGAAGCAGGATGGTTCAGCCCTACTTGGCAAGTATTTCACTGACATTTATCTTCACAAAAACTATGCCAATTGTTTTGAGAGCAGTACCATCCATGGTATACTAGTTCCAGCCGATTCTTGCTGGTTTCACTGCAATGCATCAACACAATGTTGTTACAGGCTTTCTTCCTGCAAGAATACTACCAGCCGTGGTATAAGTGAAATACTCTTGAAAGCCTCATTTCAAACTCCACTTTTGCCAAGAGTCAGGATTCAACACAATTCAAAACACAACAAATCAATGTTATCAAATATTTTTTATTTTTCAACGCCATGTAAACTTCTTTTGTACAAGGATTCAAGCTAGTGTAGATACTAAAATACTTTGAGCTCAGGGGTTACAAATGTGAATGTGTTGGCAACAAATGTTCATTATACAGTTTCAGGGTTATTTACAATCACCTCTGGCCCTGATCATGAATTTGTAACAGGAATGTTAAAGTGTATATTCATATTTTGATCACAAGCAAGCGGTGTGACCTATGAAATGGCGACTAGCATTACTCAATAGTTTGATTACTATAAGCCTTTATAATATACTCAAGATCTATAATACTTATAATGAGTCTCAATACCCATTAAATCCGCCACTTTTGATAAAAGATCAGCTTCTGTTTTAAAGAATGAAATGTATATTGCATAATATAGAATTCAATGAAATTTCACATTTCAGAGATAAACATAAATAATTTTTACAAGTTTGCTTATATGCTTTCAATAAATTCAAAACTTGAATTTAAATTTTGAATCACAAACTGCTTAATTAAATCAATATTATGCTTAATACTTCTGAAAAATTTTGATTTATTAAGTTTAACTGTTTAACAGAACTAGATACTATTTAAAATAGTACATACATAATGTAAAAAATAATGGTTTCTCAAGCAAATCACAAGCACGGCTTGTTCCGAACACAAGATAAAACACAAAATATATGAACAGGGGTATATCCTCTTCATTTTAAATATCAACAAAACTTTTCAGCAGAAAGAAAAACAAAAAAGGCTGTATGAATGAATATGTTCTAGTAGTATGAAAATTAATTTCAAACAAAATCTATGTACACCTACTTGAAATAAACTACCCCATTAAATAAGTCTGTTTCTAATAATGGCAAATTCATGTTATGATCTTACCAGATATTTTTATGATAAAATCAAGAAACTAATGAAGACTTAAGAAATATACAAACAAATCAGGGAAAATAAAAATATGAACATAACACAATTTTCTGAAAATACAATACATAACAATGACAGAATATTGACACAAAACATCCAAATAATTATATATCATATATAATCATATTCATTCATTGTGTCCCATTTTGTGCAAGATCAAATTAAATTAGATTTTTCGATATATTTATGTTTGGAACATCCGTCAGACATAAACTCAATGATCCTTTTATTAAATACAAAATTTAGGTACAAACACAAGTGCACTTGACAAAATATTCAGATAGTTAAGGAGTAGGCCTACCCTATTTCCTCTAATAAGCACCCAGGCGCTGATGTCCTACTTGCAGTACGTGGTATTACACAAGGATCAAGGGCGAGTGGTATACTTGCTTAAACAAGCAAAAAGACAATGAAACTGAGTTTGATCAATTACTTTCAACTAGGTATGCACCTGCATCATACATGCTCAAGTGGGTCATATACCAGCTCGAAACAAGCATTGAGAAAGGACAATGATAAACTAGGATTGACGCGTCAATACTTAGGTCTTCAAGACTTCTGTTTGACCTTCAGCTCCTTGTTTGATCGAAGAATGTCACTAATAATGTTTCTAACAAAACTTCTAAGTGTAACATCTCATAATGTAGTGAGAAAACCTCAAAAGATCATAAATTTCATTTTAAATCGCAATGGTGGGAAAACCATGTGACCTACGAATTCGTCATGATTGACTTTTTTGCTTGCATTGTTATTGCCCATCTTTTAAAAAAAGTTGCAAGTCTCTATGTCAATTTTAAAAAAATTTCCCATGTTAAAATTCGAAATCGTGATTTTCTGTCATTTTTCAGCCTTAATTGTGACCGGAAATGACTGTTCGCGAGCGATTTTATTATTGATTCCGAAAGACACTGTATTGATCTAGTAGCCCTGAAAATTTCATTTAGTTTTAAGGTCGGAAAGTTGGAGTAATTTCCCCTTAAAGTAGGTCCAGTTTATCAAGTCGCCCAACTTTGAAAGGTCACTGTGCGAAAAGTATTAGGAATTCGCACAAACAAGAACAAACTTGTTATTCCCCAATGTGTCAGCTATATATAAGTTAAGTTTCAGCTCTTAGGTGTTAATATCTTCGGAGTGGTGTTTCCGCAAAGGTACATGGGGTCAGACATTTTGAAAAAGATAGAAAATCCAAGATGGCGGCTGAACCACGTGACTTACGATTTCACCGCGATTTACTTTTTTGCTCGGATTGTCAATGCGCATGTTTCAAAAAAAGTTCCAAATCTCTAGGTGCATTTTGAAAAAAATTCCCATGTTAAAAATCGAAATTTTGAATCGAACTGGACCTTTAATGAGTAGAGCAATCGATAATCTGTTCGACCACTTTTCAGATCCCATTCAACTCTACCATCCCTGAAAGTTTCATCAAAATCGGTTCAGCCGTTACTTCAGAAGTCGGCGAACAAAAAAGTGTGGAAATAATAATAATAATAATAGAAGGATTCGCATAATAACAATACGTCTTCCAGACTATGTGTCTTGAAGACCTAATTACTTTCCAGTAAACGTTTATTTTGTGATATACAAGTACAGTTCTTAAAGATGCATGATCAATTTTGCATGATATTTTATTTGGTTCTAAAATTTACCACATTACAATAGGTGCTGGTCTGGGATATATCTTCTTACTCAACTTTCATATTCACCCCCAAATGCTTAATACCGGTATGTCAAATAAATACCTTTATATTTTATGTATATTTTCGATCATGACCACGACTTTGAATGGTTGTATTTTCGTTATACTGAACTGATTGACTTATTTTCGGTTGAAGTTGATAACTCTCAAATAAATAACACAAATTATAACATTGGACATATATGTGACCTCACCAACATGATTATGTCCCTTAAAGGCAATTTGTATTGTGTAGATAGTGATCTTTCGATGTAGCACTAATATACGGACATAACATATATATATCTTACGATTATGTACACAAACTGAATGAAATATTTCTTTAAATTATTTGAAACACGAAACAGTCAAGTACATTCATTGTTTTGTTTGTATGACAATCCCAAAAAGATATTGTAAATTCATAGTGTCATTACTTATTTTGCATTGTTACGGTAATTGTTTTCAAACATTCAAAGATTTAAGAAAACCCATCTGTGCTGTATAAAATTAAATCAGAATTTGTCACAACCTTTCCTAACCCCAGAGGGAAACTTCTTATGCCATTAACATTGGCACACAGAAAGTTAAAGGCAACTTATGGATAATTATAGTTTCACATTTGAGCTGTGTCTACAATTTGTAAATAGAATATATTTTTCTTAAAATAATCTTTGCCAAAAATATTGTTCATATCAATTTTCCAACAATAAAATTTATACTAACAACCAGTGGGCGGTTAACAAATGTTTTCAGAGTCATGGACTTACAACAGTCTTGTGCATGAAGTCGTAGAGTTCTGTCTGAATACCGCAAATTCTGGAAACCTTGTTATTTTACTTGCTTTGGTATACAAACATGCCCTGGAAATATACTTTCTCTTTTCTAAGACATGCTAAACTTAGACTGACCAATCAACAGACGGCACTATCACATGTCCACAGCCAATCACAGAAATTATTACCCTACTTCTCTTACTGAAAGACTTCCAGGGTGTACTTAATTTAGGAACGAGGGAATGTGAATATTTCTAGATTTTTGTAAATCAAAGAAAAGAAAGCAAGTTCCCAGGGCAATCAGTGCCGAGTCACATTGATAGTGTCGGAAAATACCGCCCACAGCCAAGAAACTTTGGGTCTGGACTGGCAACTGGTACAGGTGGGTGGACAGGGTGATGCTTTCATGCTGCTTCATTTCAAGCTTTCACAAATTTATCAGCACCAACAGAACACAACCTTTCCTTGTACATCTAACTAGACTTACTTACTTGGGGACGATTACCTTTTGACCGTACAACCCAAGAGAACATGTAAGTATTGTTTTAATATTTGTCATGGGTTATGGTTTTGATATTTGAAAATGGTTGTGCTAAGTTTGAATTGTATGAATGAATTTGTAATTTATGATGTACGAGAATGAATTTTGCATCTGACGTGCATCTGACATAGTCTTGGCTGATTCTCAGAAATACAGTGGGAAGGTAGGTGATAACTATCCTTATCGTTCATTAATGTATCACAAAGTAATAGTTATTCTTATTATTCATAAAATAGATATTTATATTCAAACCAAACACTTAAATTATTACATGAATAAATAACTAACTTCAAACTAAGATTACAATTCTTTACTAACACTGTGTATGACATAAATAAAACTTTTGAGGTTTTTCTGTATTTGCCATCTAAAGGGTCCAAATTTCATTTTCAGACAGGTTAATTTTCAAGCTTATTTCATACACTAACTACATGTGAATATACATAATGACACGAAATTATGCAAATGATACAAAAAAGCAGTTTTGTACAAAATTAGATTTTTGACATCACATAACATGCAAGTATCAATGACGATAACCCTTAAACTGCAGAGTCAGTTAGTGTGAAACCATTCATCAGTAGCTAAAGTACTGGAATCAGAACAAAGGAATAGTCCAGGGGATGCAAAGAGTTAAAGGCACTGTAGCACATTTTCTTTGCATTTTTTATATGTTCAAATTTACCATTTATAACAAAAGTTTATGCAGTTTATCTTTATTTAAGAGGGTAAAACAGTCCATTTCACGAACCAATTATCCGTTGTCATATATTAAATGAAAATAACGAGTGGCCATTTTACTGTGAACACCTTTAATAATTTGAGTATGGAGGTTGTGGAACCCAGTTGCTTATCCGTACCATAACCATTCGTTGTAGAACTCTATTGATTGACGAGGATTGTTTTGCAAATTTCTTTTCCATTTTGAGAGATCTCTTTACTTCCATAGGAAATGTGCTTATAGGCATTATAATCATAGGCATGGCTGGAATATATTGTATTGCCAGGTAAAGGGTTAAGCTATTAACATCCTATGTAATCAGTAAGTGGGATGAGAAGAAATAAAATAGAGGTTGCCCATTTTTTTCTTTTCTTCACCTATTTGGCAAAATCCTTTGATATATAGATTATCTTGTTACTTGTGATCTTGTTCCAGTAGAATTTTGGTATCAATTGATAGAATAATAGTTAGAAATGAAAAACAAATCACCATTTGTATATATCTCTTGCTATATTACCCATATGGGAAGACGGACACAGGGTAGTATTTTTCCTGTAAGTCACATGGGAGTTACATCTTTTTCTGGCTTTTGATTGGCTGTTACAGAAAAATAAGAATTTCATTGGTTGCCGGAACTACTTCATTCATCTTTCTTACTTTTCCCGACTAGTAACTTTAGAAACTGTCTTCTGCACTTTAACATGTTTTATTTGTTTCCCGCAGTTGAAATTAGCGTTTTCGTACATGTGCCGACGCATCAAATGTCGGAGGAAGCAGTTAAATTGTCCGAAATTTAAAGAAACTAGCGATTACTGCTTGACTGTTATAACCACGGAAAGCTTCAAGAGCGACGGCGATCGTTCGAATGTAATGACGTCATAGGCGCGAGCGGTTATGACGTCACAGTGTTGATTGTAACGTCACAGGGCTTTTCCGTTTGAGCCGACTTGTTTTTTAGCTTCGAACACCTCTTGATATGGATTTTGCAATAACTTATATGTATACTCATGGATTGATAGTAATTGGCTGGAATACAAAACTTTCAACTAAAGCCACATCTTTCTTTTATTGTGAAAGACATTTTCGCAGGGGACATTTTAATCGTGCGGAGTAAACAAGGATAGGTACGTAAGAAGTGAATCCACGTCACACGCGTATGGATATGGAGATTCATTTCCTTCTCGGTCCTTATAGAGAAGCTATTGGCTTTTAATATTCGCGTTTTTACTTTAATTTGTCATACGGGTAATATAAACAATAACCAACTCGTGACGGGGAATGGCAGGTTATCTTTCCCTCGTTATATCAATTGTGTGTAATTCTCTCGCCAAGGCTCGAGAATTACTCAAATGATATAACTCGGGAAAGATAATCTGTCATTCCCCGTCACTCGTTAGTTATTGTCTAAATATACTCTGAGATTCTGAGATGTACTTTTTCTGATCTCTTTTGGAGAAAATATACCATATTTTGAATGACATATGCAGAAAGAAAAAATTCATACTCCATCTCTAAGAGAGAAAAATCTTACCTTGTACAATTGACTATGTATGGCTATTCAATTCCACAAAAGTAAAAAGATAGACGGTTTCAGCAGGATAAGAAAGAGCTAGATGTCCCTATGAATATTTTCACATGCTTTATGATATTCTTTTTTGTCAATCTTGACAACTCTTTGTCAAAGACAAAAACACACACAGACAACGTTGGTGCAAAAACATGGATGTGTCAGCAGTCTGTGTTGTATCGTTGTTTGATGATAGTGAACATGCACTGGTACACACATAATATCTATGACACCAGATATGGAAAACAATTTATAGACACTTATTCTCTAGGTTTTGAATAATCTCTATTCATATGTCACATGACATGATATTATTTTATAAAATTTGACAAAGAACAAGGTCCCTCATGGCATGTTGTCCTTATTTCACAGGGGACAAACTGACATGACACCTTTTATTAAGGAAATTCACCTCCTGAATGCTGTTTAACACTACAGTCAGACATCATTTAACCGGACCATGTATATCCCGAAAGCCGGCCATCCGCACGGTAGTATCTAAAATCTTCTCTATGCATTTCTATGCAAATGATGATTTGTTTAACCACACGACTTGCTATCCGGACGATTTTCAACTGTAACTATAAGTGTGCGGATAAATGGGGTCTGACTGTATTCCAGTGGTTGATATTGGCTGCAACGTTCACAGGGATCAAACTGATCCTCGAATATAAAATTATGCTTTGTTCATCTTGACGATGGTTATTCTATTCCACCAGTGTCATGAGGCTTTGTCAGGGTGCCAAAATTTTTTCGGGGATCGAACTTGTGTTACCCGGTAAGTTCATTTCATTTCCAGTGTGTTGTCCTGAATAGGATATCATTTCCAAGGAATAAGATAACACCATACTTGATACTATATGAGACGTTCAGTTATTGGATGCTGGCAATAATCTTGGTGTTTTGTACGCCCAGTCTGGTACAGTGTTCAGGATGCAAAACTTATATCTTCAGAAGGAGTGAGTGAGTGAGTGAGTTGGGGTTTAACGCCGCTTTCAAGAGTATTTCACTTATATCGCGGCTGCTAGTATTATGGCAGGGAGAAAGCCCGCAACGCCATGTGGCTATGCATTGCGGTGAAACCTGCGAGCAGCGGCTGGAACTAGCGAACCATGGGTGGTACTACGCTGAAATTCAGTGTAGCATTGCACCCAAACCTTACTGCGTGTAGAACAGTTCTCTACTGCAGACAAAGTTGCCGTGCCCCTGGCGGGATTCGAACCACGGACCTCTTGATCCGAAGCCGAACGCGCTAACCACTGCGCTATCCCGCCCCCTCTTCAGAAGGAACGACTGTCACAGCATCTGTCATTACAGTCACAGTGCCTGACAATATTGACACAGCACCTAACATTACTGTTACAGCAGCTGACATTACTGTTACTGCATCTGACATTACCTCCACAGCACCTAACATTACTGTTACAGCAGCTGACATTACTTCCACAACATCTGACATTACAAACACAGCACCTAACATTACACAGCACGTCATTTCTGCCCCAGAATCGGACATTACTGAACACAGAACCTGACATTACTGCCGCAGCACCTTATGCTATGTGAAGGTCATCTCCTGGATGCTGGTTATCATCCGATTCCAGTGTGCTGTGTTCTGGATGCCCATCCGGAGGAGGTCTGGAGCGGTAAGGTGAGGGAGTCGGGAGACGCTGTCCCAGCCGGCCTTGATGAAGAGCACGATGTATTCGTCAAGACCGAGGCCTGTCAACCAATCCTGAACACTCCCTGGCTTAGTCAGTCCATCATAGTTCTTGTCCATCTGAAAGGATGGAGGAAAGGATTAACATTCAAGCTGTTGAATTGCAAGTTCCTTGCAAGCCAGTTTCCATCACTGCCTAATGTAAGCCTTGTTGTATTTTCTTACCTTTTCTGTGCTAGCGTAGCATAGCACATTTTGAAGTTCAGGTGCAGTGTGCAGCTACACTTGCACAGAAAAGTTAAGGAAATGCAACATGGCTTTAATTAGCCAGTGATGGAAACTGGCCAGAGTTATGGCAAAGGAAGCTGCCCAGTTAGTGCCGGACCATTTGTGCCATTTTACTCATAACAAAGGGAATCCAGGATTGATTACTAGCAAAAAAAGTTAACATTGCTGTCAAATTCTCTCACTGAAGTTGGTCGATGTTTTCTTGGTAGTGGGGGTGGCTTTTCCATCTTGATATCATGTTTGCGAGGTATTGGAGCCTCGTTTCCGCTTAGACCATGAGGTACAGACTCGCTGGGACGGAGATTAGTCGGAAGCTGCGGTGCGGCCACCACCGGCATAACTTGTCTCTGTGAGGCCGAAGCTTGAAGGACTTGCTGGCCCATGATTGGTGCTCGACGAGGCGAGACGCTCGGGCGTCCATTTCCTGCCCACGATGGGTCAGAGGCAGGACTGTCAGGCGTCATACGAAGCAGTGCTTCATCGGAGCTGTACCTGGTGAGATGAAATGGTGAATGTACAACATAGGTTCAAAAGTTAACTAAGATGATGTGGAAGCGATGTGCAAAAATTTGCAGGTTTTGGACTAAAGGTACCAGTGAAACTGACCTTATTTCAAATGTTAGTAATGTGGTTGGAGTTAATGATATATATGCCAGTCTTTTGAGGATATGTTGTCCATCTAAATAATGTGTGACATTTAGAATAGTTGTCATATCAGGGTACAAGTTTTTCATATGATGCCTTAGGACAAAATATCACTGTGTTATGACGTCACACTTTGTCTATGACGTTGCATTCTAAATGTTGAAGTCTATGCTTGACAGTAGAGTTTGATAATAAAAAGAATACTATATTGGAGTCCATGTCGTACTATGCTCACATTCAGGAAAGGCCAATATTAAGGCACACAGCAGAAAGAGGTTCTACCCAAGACAGGGTGGTTGGGCAGCTATCATATCAGTTACCCTAATCTCTTTCTACACATAGCCTAGACAGCAAAAAACATTTCATTACCTGGAAGGTTGCCATGCTGGAGGGGAACTGCCATTTGTACTGGTTGTCATGGTGGTCACGCTGTGCTCACGTCTTGCCTCCATTCTCGGCTGCAGCGGACAAATCTCTTCTGGGTCGTGGTACTCCGTGTCCAGAGTGACAATTTCTGAAATAGATCAAGTATGAAATACATTTTTAAAGTATAGATCAACTAAGAAAGTTCATAAATGAATTGATTGAAGAGGATAACATTATATTGCCAGTGTCAAACATTATTAAATGTAAACTTACCATAGGTTTTCCTGGATTTGCCAACTCTGAATTTTCCCCCCATTGAGATTCTGATTTCTCCTCTGAAAATATATTTATAAAGTGTTAGAAGATATATAACCTACTTTTAATAAATGACTATTGCTTGAATTTCTGTTTGTACTAGAAACACTGAAACATTTACTGCCATTATGAACCATCTATGAGTTTTGGTTAGGGGAAAAAACGTTAGTCATTTATCAAAAGTGATACATTTTCTATACCTTGAATTTCTGATTTGTACTTGAAACACATTGAAACACTTACTGCCACTATAAACCATCTATGAGTTTTTGATATGAGTGAAAAACATAAGAATGTAAATCAATTATTTTCATCTGCAGTTGAAATCTTTATCATTAGAAATAATAATAAGAGTCCATTTGTTGAGAGTACTTTCCATTCTCAAGGTGAGTAGCACACTGATACAACAAGTAGCTACTGTGTTAGATGTGTATCTCAAAGAGAGATCAGATCACATGAGTTGGCATTTAACGCCGCTTTCAAGAGTATTTCACTTATATCACAGCTGCTAGTATTATTGCAGGGAAAAAGCCTGCAATGCCTATATTGCTATGTATTGCGGTGAAACCTGCAATCAGCGGGTGAAAACTGTGGATGATACTGCACTGAAATTCAGTACAGCATTGCACCCAAACTTTAATGCATGTGGAAGAGTTTTCTTCAGCAGACAAATGAGGCAAGCCCATGACAGGACTCAAAGCCTGGACCTCTCATTCTGAAGCCAAACCAGTTAACCACTGCACTATCCCGCCCCATGTCAAAGAAAAGTGATATGAAATAAATGCAGGGAAAAAGCCTGCAAAAACCATCCTGGTTATGCATTGTGATGAAACCTGTGAGCTTTGACTGTAACTAGTGAATCAATGTGGTTCAAGGTGTGTTTCATCGCAAGATTCAAACCCTGTATCCCTTTATCTACAATCCATCAATTTGAAAGAAATACTTATAATTGAAAAAAATATTTGGACAATTAAAAGTTAAGAAACAAAACTGTATTGCTGGTTATACCTCATTGTCCCTGTTTCCTCTCCATTGTGCATCAGAACCGTTTCAAAACATTTAAACTCGGGAGAAAATATATCCTTTAGAGACACTATACACTCCCCTGAAAAATAATGTGAAGAATTTTAAAATGTTTCTCAAACATTTCAAGCATTTGTCTTACACAGATCATATTCATCAATTTATTCATTTCAAAAGCAAACATATTTTGAGGTGGGATAATGATTAACAAAAACATCAATTATTGTCACTGTTGATTTGGTCAGTGTTGATTTAATCCATTTGAATAAACAGCAAACACTCTAAAACCAATGTATGAAATAAGGCCCTTCGCCAGCCTGTATCCTGGTAAGTTTTGGAAGAACACTGGGCAACACAACATGGGAGATCTCACCATAAGACTCGTCGTCATCATCACAGCCGCGGACCGCTATCAGGATGTGTTGCTCCTCCAGATAGTCCCGGTCTCCGAACATTGGCACCAGCTGAAGAGAGCATCATTGAGATTATACCATGAGCATGTGGCTTGGCTTGTTGCGTTAATCATTACATTATTACATGAGCAAATATTGATTTTTAGAATTAGGTGAAGAAACTTGACACTGTTATGCTGATTCTATGATTCAACTTCGTGCAAGATATCAGCATTCACCGACAAAACAGTGGAGAATCCAGAGGGAGTGGGGTTCAGGGTTCCCCACCCCCAACTCTGAAACATTTTGCATTTAAATTTGATCAACCCCAGAGGAACTTAGTCTCATCCACTCCCCACAAGGACCACAACAGTGGAGACCCCCTTGATCCAAGCTTGTCCCTTATTGAAACTCTCTGATGCGACAGCTAAGTAATACAAGTACCTAAAATATTTACAAAAACTTACTTACTTACTTACACTTACAAAAAGCATATTTCAATGTTATACTCACAACAGGCAGTTGGCTGGAGTGCCACTCTGGACAGCAGTAGCGAGTTGACTTGCTTTCCACGAATTTCATGTTGGACTCGCAGCAGATGATATCTACAAGGTCAAAAATAATGTGAGAACTATATATGTACTATCATTGCACATGGTGTCTGTATGATATCTAGAATGTTACACATGGTGTCCCATTGATGTCTACAATGTTACACATGGTGTCTGTATAATATCTACAATGTTACACATGGTGTCTGTATGATATCTACAATGTTAAACATGGTGTCCGCATGATATCTACAATGTTACACATGGTGTCTGTATAATATCTACAATGTTACACATGGTGTCTGTATGATATCTACAATGTTACACATGGTGTCTGTATAATATCTACAATGTTACACATGGTGTCTGTATGATATCTACAATGTTAAACATGGTGTCCGCATGATATCTACAATGTTACACATGGTGTCTGTATAATATCTACAATGTTACACATGGTGTCTGTATGATATCTACAATGTTAAACATGGTGTCCGCATGATATCTACAATGTTACACATGGTGTCTGTATAATATCTACAATGTTACACATGGTGTCTGTATGATATCTACAATGTTAAACATGGTGTCCGCATGATATCTACAATGTAACATATGGTGTCCATATGATATCTACAATGTTACACATGGTGTCTGTATGATATCAACAATGTTACACATGGTGTTTGTATGATATCTACCATGTTACACATGGTGTCCATATGATATCAACAATGTAACACATAGTGTCAGTGTGATATCTACAATGTTATACATGGTGTCAGTGTGATATCTACAATGTTATACATGGTGTCCATATGATATCTACAATGTTACACATGGTGTCTGTATGATATCTACAATGTTACACATGGTGTCAGTGTTACAATGTTATATGTGGTGTGATATCTACATAATGTGAGAGAGTTACAGAGTCAGTGTGATACATCCACGGTGTTATTAAAGTTGTCAGAAAAATATTATCATTATAAACATTGAAATAAACCATGTTTGCACAAAGTATCACCAGTAAATATTGTAGATTATTTATTACTAATCTATCTTATATTCATTAAATGAATGACTTTTGTAGATGTACCAATTTGAACTAAACCAATACTTACCTGCCAGACAACTTGAATAGAATTCTAATATATAATGCTGCTTGACAAATGTTCGCACCTGAAAATTAATCAATATTTCAAATATTTGATGAAAAAGAGGTCATTTGATAATTTGATGAGACTTAATAATTTTACAATTTCTTAATCACTTTTAAAGAACTGACTAAATCATATTTGGTAAAATTTTCTAATGTATTTGAGCTAAATCCAGCAAAAAAAATTTCTACGGTTTTACCAGGGTGATAATTTTGTAGTACTGGGTACTTTTGCTAAAAGTTGTCCCCATGAACACATATCAATATTTTTGACAAGCTATTTTGATAACTACATAATATACATTATTTCAAATGTAATAAGACATCTTACCTGTGCTTCTATCCTGTTAAAGATGATTTTGACATTGGAGTTCTCTGTGACTCCCTGACTCTGGACGAACTGAGACGCGATGCCCACCGTGAAGGAACCAAACACTGCCCGGTGGTCACTGTTCAGAAGGTTCTCTACACTACCTGCACAGGTAAATGGGTAGATCTTCAAATAGGTAAATCTCGTAAGTCAATAAGGTAAAACTAAGTAGTCATAAAGGTAAGTCTTTTTTATCACTGACAAACTTGGTACATCACAAAGTTAATGTCATTGTTCAGCAGGTTAAATATTTCCTGCACAGGTGAATTGGTAATACCTACACAGGTTATAATCATTAATTTGTACAGGTAAAACCAATTAGACATAAGTTAATATCTTATGATGAACATCACTAAGCAAATAAATCTAACACTGCCTTCAAGTCAATACTCTATGCTGCATGCACAGGTAAATAGGTAAATATCATATGTACACAGGTAAATTTAGTCATACAGATAAAGATAATTATTCATATACATAAATCTTACCGTAAGCTCTGTTTTCAATGAAAGTTGATGGGTAGGAATGCCATAGAATTCTATCACACCAAGATGGAACGTTTATTCTCTCCTAGAATAAATATAACACATTGCTTTTTATCAATTCACCGCATGTAATTTTACTTAAAAATAGACATAAACTAAAATAGGATTTGAGTTCATGGACATAAAAATAATCAATTAATATAAAAAATATTTTGTCTTTCTCAAAAAATAAACTTACCCCAGTCTTTTTCACTTTCCGCCAATCATAATTATATTCGGCAACACCCCTTGCAAGTCTATAGGTTGGCATGAAGTTGATATCAGCTTCCTCTGCAAACAATGGTTTATTGTAGAATTAATCAATTGAAAATGGGTAAATAAAATAAGTGAATGAAACATTACTAAAACCCTTACAATCAAACACACATTATTTTGTTGAAAGAAGCATTCCTAACATCATTGAATTTATTTCTTATTTTGTGTGATAAAATTATGTTCTGATTTTGAACATTAACTAATTCATATTGGGCAAATATGCAATAAGTTTTCCTTAGATTTTCAGATACCATCATAAGATGTGGATATTAACTTTTGTCAAGACAGCTCTTATTGCTACAATAAAACAAGTCTACGACACCATTGTAGATATGCATTGTGGTGAGACCTACAAGCATCGACTGGAACCTGCCAGTCCTGGGTGGTTACAGCTTTAACATTCAACGTAGCATTTCACCCAAACCTAACTGCATGTAGAACAGTTCTCTACTGCAGACAAAGTTGCTGAAGCCCTGGAGGTATATGAACCCAGATCTCTTGATCAAAAGAAAAACACGACAACCACTGTGCTATCCCTCCCTCAATTCATGAACTCACTGAAGTGTACAAAAGCCTTCTTGTCTGCTTGTGTCTTCTTGAGTTGGTCACGCTCCATGAGGAATGTTAGATCTCCTTCCTTAGCCTTCTTCAACACGATCTGGAGGAATAAACACATAATCTTAATACAGCAATTCAAAAAATTTGCTATACATATATTAAAATATTATTAGAGAAGTTAAAATTTCACCTGTGCCAACCAATAGTCAATCAGCCAATAGCTGACATGATCACCGTCAACCTGCTATACCTGCGTATTTGTATCCGCTACCCTACTACACTACATTGATTACCCGAGCCCAGTAACTTTTATATGGCCTAAAACAACCAAACAATGAATAACTTTAATTCGAGCAATATTAGTGAGTGACTGAGCGAGTTATTGTTTAACGCCGCTTCGGCAACATCGCAGCCATTTGCGGCGATCGAGCAATATTAGCAGAAACCAGATGACAGAATCAACCTTCAAATGATTTATTGGCTGAAAAAATTTCATGTTATATATAGCAATTAGTAATAAGCCTACAGTAAAACAACAGTTATTTGGCTTAGGGAATCGGGATATTGCTGTAAGGTAGCAGATACAAATACGACGATGGAGCAAGTTGGATCTCTGGTATCAATTGTGTTTTAGATAATTTACCCTGGCGATTTAGGTTTGCAGGTTATTCATGAACTGTCCTAAAAAGATAGTAAAATTTTAAATGCAGTACCACTGACCCATTTATGATTTACCTGACAAAGTCAAAGATCATAGAAAGACTTACGTCCACCTTCTCCGCTAGTCTATAGTTTAAATCTCCAAAGAAGAAGACATGGTGGAACTTTCTTGTCACATCAAATCCTTCGAAGTTCTTCGGTCCCAAGGAGAGGCCTTTCAGAATGTCTCGGAAGTTTTGATTCCTCCTGAAACCCACCAATATTTTTCCTTGACTGTCCGATAAACTTCAGAAAAATATAAAATAATAACTATCCTGATTCAGGGCCTCCTCATTTATAAAGAGGCCATGTAACCATGATAGTTATCCTTTTTTTCATTTGGATTTGGTATCATCTTTAGACCTGAAACTTTAAAATACGTCGGGAATGTGAAGGTGAGTTAGAGCAGCTTTCACGAGTATTTCACTTTTATCATGGCTGCTAGTATTATTACAAGAGAAAGATCGCAACAACAGTGTGGCTATGTATTACATAGAAAACTGAGAGCATCAGATCTGAAAGTGTGGGGGTGTTCACAGTAATAAACAACTGTACAATTGAGGAAATACAGGTTTTGGAAGATTATCACATTATGCTGCATAGTGGTATGGTTACAACAGTTTGACTGTTACAGAGAACACCCGAGCTAAAGCTAGATGTGAGTGTTTATCAATTCAAACAGGTCTCACCGTGTGAGTCTCTCGTCTCCGGAAGTGAGATGTGAGTTGATGAAACACAGAGATGTTCCGTTGAACTGGAATGATACAGCTGATGCACCCTTATTGCCTGGAAACAAATTGTTAGCGTTAGCTCTTGGCCTTACCCTTGGTGACTAAGAAGCTGCTGTTACATTAATCAATGATTTCTATCTCTACTCTACCTAGCTCGTATACCATATTCAACATTATTATTTACAACCCCCTGATCAAACCTGACATTTGGTAATAACTTCTCTCTATTGTCATTTGCACTTTTATGGTGTTTTCTCATAACCAGAAATCCAGAACAATGAAACACTGTACATTGAAAACATGACATAGACATTCTTTCTCTACAATTATTGATAACAAACCTTTTTTTTTATCGTTATTACCTTCTTCCTAACGATTGTCCCCAGTGGTGGATTCAAGGGAGTGTTCACTAGATTTGTTCCCCACCTCCCAAACCCCCTACCCTTTTTAAAAATAGGTGTCACAGGGTCTAAATACACCCCAAGAATCGTTGCAACTCCAATGGTGCCTTGCCCTACTCTCAATGGTCTACCCTGGATCATTTAGATTACAGTAAGAATTATATAATGAATGACAACTTCACTTTTCTTGGTGCACGTTGTGCCGTTACATTTTGTTGTCGATCACACATGAAATGGAAAGTTCTGTACCTAGTGCATTTGCAATGCCGGTCCTGACGGAGGACTTCTGTATGTGAGAGATGCAGTGTCTGTGTCGTGGACTGATCATCACCACCACCCGGATACCCCACAGGTTACACATCTCCAGCTGGAAATATAGAGCGTGAAGTGAAGGCTCAACAATCATTTCATTATGTTATACAGACTCATTTATTCACCTAGGGTTTGATGAGGCACACTAAAGGATGACAGTTGGTTAAAGATTATTAGCAAACATTTGTGAATAAGTAAAGGGGGAAACCAATGGATTAATGAACTCAGATGTTTATTATGTAACTTAATAATAAAATAAGTATTGATATATCCACAAATTAACAATGAAAAATGATCAGACTGATCAACAATGTTTTGTCATGCAGCAGCAAGGCTTTCCATACTCTTAGAGCCAATGAATGGTACACTTCTCATTAGCGACATTCACTTCACTTGTTTGCTTCATGTTGATATATGCATTTATTACTCGCAAGATGTCACAGTTTAATAAATCTACAATGTTATTACACATTTTGTAATAACATCGCGTGCTACTGATTGAGATGACGTCATAATGGCATAAATATGACGTAACAATATTAGCTCTGCAATCGCAATGGACTGTGTCCCATTTATCAACGAGTTCGTGGAATTAAGTGACATTTAAGTGAGTAATAAATAAAATACTAAACTCGGTTCCGTTTAATAAAATATTTGTGAAACTCGTGAGATGGTATTTTTATTCAACTCGTTTCGCTTGTTAAATACAAACCACTCACTCGTTTAATAAAATTGTTATTAAACGGAACGTCGTTAAGTATTCTCTATTACACAAATATATATTTGTGTCTCAGCAGCCTTAGTGGAAGACCCACAGTATCATTAAAAGTAGTCTTAAAAAGGATTTGCATATCAAATTGACAAAACCCTGGTTGGATCTCCCCTCCCCACCTTCCAACCCCTCCCCCTTTATCATTCCTTGACCTGCCTATGAGCCTTATTTACCAACAATATACAAAGACAATTTTAGCTACTATTTTGTAATCTGAGTGTGCCTACCAGTTCCACATCCACCATGAGAGTTGCTTTAAGCGATGCCTTCAGCGTGTTGACCCAGTCCTTGTCACTCAGTGCACTCTCCTGGGTACCGATCACGTAGATATCGTGTGGTATCCGTGACAACGTGCGATCTAGAGACAGCCCCTCCCCACAGTTCTTCAGCCAACACTTGAGGCTGTTGTCTGGAGCAGATTTCCCTGCAAGGAAAATTTCAAACCTTAACTGCTATATTCAATAGAACCAAACCTGTCTTGAGAGGTGAACAACTTAAAGAGCCATTGAGCATTTTCCATAATATCTTATTTGGCTTCCATACATGCCAAAAGACCACATCCTCATTTAAGTTCAAATAAATTCACTTGACTCATATATTCATGCCCTATCGTCCAATATGTAACAATTACTTGTTTCCTATGAACCCAGAACAACAGCTTTTTACAATTGCGGATTCAAAATTACACATCCTATAATACATATATATGAACTGTAGTTATACGACCTGTTAAACAATTTACTAATCCTCACCTGTCTTTTTGTCTGGTAGATAATTAAGTTTCCAAAATTATGTTTGACCAATTCGGGTGAGTCATTGTGCGGTTTTCGATCATTAATTGTGAATTTCATTTTTATATTGTCATTATACTGAATGAAATAGCAGTAAATTGATAATTTTTAGCAACAGTCAGTACTTCTCAGTAAAATAACACCATTTATTATGTTTGACATAATGTGACTCCAACACTGTACTCAATGGCTCTTTAACACTTCTTATATGCTGAATATCATTCTGTGTGCCAAATTTACAGGATTCAAAGCCTATGAATAAAGGGGGTTATCTGGGATACACACTGCCTGAGGATAGGATATTCTGAAATATTTGTGGAACCAAAGGTGAAAGATTAAAGTACTGAAAACTGAAATATAAAGTTGTGACTTTTATATTCATGTTTGCCAGCTGCTGATGTTTCAGGAAAGCAAGGTAACAATTACACTATAGTCAATGAAGCACCCATATAATATCTAAATTCAGCTAATAAGCATGTATCAGTACACAGTCCATCACTTCTTAACAAAGGGAACAATTCTTGCCAGTTACATATAGTTACACGTTACAAACTATCCCAGGAAGAGGAAGTTATATCCCTTATTCCTCGAAGAATATGTTACTTGATTTCAATAGACTAGTATAATTGCAGGGGAATAGACTTAATTTGTTTTTATAAGATATTGGCCACTAGTTAAAGATAATGGCCACTGGTTATCCCAGGGGCTGCTGGTAAAAGGGGTGAAGCTAAAGCAATATAAGTAATAACCGTCTACGTAAGTAAAGGTTCCTTCTTCGTACCCATATTCCACGTTCCAATGAAAATGGAGATCTGGTCGACACGTTCCTCTTTGGAGTGCAGACTCTTCATCTGGCGGATCTGCAGACAGAAGTTCTCTCGTGCATGCGCGTTCTCGAACATGTACGAGGTCTTCTTCTTGCCTTCGATCACCACATCCAGCCTGCTGTTGTCTGACGTGTTCTTCACTAGTTGGAGAACTGATAAAGAAGATAGTACACGTGTCATCAAGGACACACAATTGCATAAAGATTGCAATAGGTAAAAGAGTGTTCCGAGAGCACGACAACCTCGTCATTTGTCCTACTGATGTGGATACTATCCTCTAAATGTAATGCTAATTATCACATAAATTTAACATGAGGCTTTTGATCAGCTGGACAAATCATGACATCATCTGAATGATCTAGTGACAATGGACACGGATAAAATATTAGAGAAAAGGGTGCAATGGGTAAAATTTAATGTAAGATGAATTCATTTAGGCTTCAACACTGCTTCCAAGAGTATCATCACAGTGGTTTGTATTATTGCAGTGAGAAAGGCTGCAAATATACTGTGGATCTACATTCAACCACAAAAGAAAGGTCACCAAGCAAAATACAAGATAATTCAAACCACAAGTGATAAATACGACTGAATAACAGTTACATCATGTCTTCAGGGACCAACTAAACTAACTTTGAATTTGTAAAACATTATCTGTTCATATTTCAGAAAGAAGTCATTGTTTTGGAATCTCCTCAACTAGACGAAAAATGGGTAGAACTATTAAACCAAGTGAAGAACCAAGGTTGGACTCTGGCTAAGGTCAGGTAATCCAGGACTATTCCGTGACCCGACGGTAAAGGGTTAATTATTGATATTGAAGATCAAATTCAGAGAAAGCCTACTCTTATCATGGCTGAACGTGTTGCTGGAATCCAGAAAGTCTTTGGAGGGTTTCACTGCATAGAATTTTCCCTGTCGGATGTCCACGTTGAGGGTAATCTTGCTGGTAAACTTCCCTGATTTGGAACACTTCACCTGAATATGGATTGGATTAAATGCCATGGATTAAATGGATTGGACCAAATTGACCTAATAATTTAGAGTTTTTTCTCCACTAAAATATTTTAATGTCTTACCGATAAATAAATCTTCATTCACACTTAGTATCGATGTCAATTTCCAGTGTATGAAATAAGCTTGAATGAAGCCAGTCCAAAACTAAATTTTTGCCAATCTTAATGGCAAATTTAAGCAATATCCTCTAAATGATATCCGAACAGAGCAAAAGTTACTATGTAACAGGCTCACACAGTGTGTGGAGCACAGTGCTGTAGTGATTATTGTGCTGGCCTCTCGTGCCAAAGGTCTGGGTTCGAATCACGGTGGAGAGACCCAACATTTGTGACCTTAAAAATTGGTCTCATAATGGGTTGTTTGCCTGGGCAAAGCACTTCAGGCAACCCAGCTGTTTAAATGGCTACCTGAACATGAGAAGTACGGTCCTAAATGGTCACACAACGTCCTAAGTTGCGGCTTTGAAAGTATAATTACTTCAGGGTAATAATATGCGAGTAGTACAGCATCTTGAGAAAGCATTAGTGTATGGAAGAGTGGGAGACAGTCCACTATCCACTATTATTATTATACACTGCAATTTCATCTAGTTCTTTGTTATCATCAATGGTTCAATGACAAGAGAGGAATAAAGCTAGAAGATTTCAAGGAAGGAAACTGCTGATATACTTCATTAACTCTATTTAATTTTTGCAATTATGATTTTAATTATGAATATCATGATAAATATTGTTATAAAGTCAATGTATAACTCTCACCTCGAATGATGAGTGAGGAATGGAGAGAGTAGATTTGAAGAGGGTTATTTGTGATGAAAATTCATCAACTCTATTTTCTTTTTGCTATTATGATTATTATAAATATTGTTATGAAATTAATGTGGCTCTCACCTCAAATGAGGAGAGAGGAATGGAGAGAGCAGATTTGACGAGGGACATTTGTGATGAAATTTTATCAACTCTTCTTACTTTTTGCTATTAATGATATTACACATATTGTTATGAAATCAATGTGGCTCTCACCTCGAATGACGAGAGAGGAATGGAGAGAGTAGATTTGACGAGGGAAATTTGTGATGAAATTTCATCAACTCTATTTACTTTTTGCTATTATGATTATTATAAATATTGTTATGAAATCAATGTGGCTCTCACCTCGAATGAGGAGAGAGGAATGGAGAGAGTAGATTTGGGGGAGGGTAGTTGGTGAAGTGTTCCCGTCAACTCTCGGAGCTCTTCAGAGTCGAGATAGTCGTAACTGCTGTCCGGTAACTGCTTCACAACCACATGTGCCTGTAACATCCATATATATTGATTATCGGTTATTGTCCGTTCATGCACCATCCATATAAGAAAATATAAGATAAATGTCATGAATCATTAGCTCAATGTAATAGGGCAGTAATTTTTCAGATGAACTTAATAAGCATAAAATTTGGAGAAAAAAAGTGCACTCCAGTGGTGCATTCCCTCTAAACTAACATGCATGGATCAAGTCTGGCGGCAGTGTTCGAAATAGCTCCCTGTCTCTCTGTCAGCTAATTGCTGGTTATTTTCAGATTTGGCCAGTTGCAAAAGTTCCTAGTCTTACACTCAGACTATGAAAAAAGTATTTATTCTGAAAATATCACCATTTTATTAAATATTGAAAAGGAGACTGTAAGAAATGGAAGGCTCCTTTTCAATTTATTTTTTTTTAACAGTCTAAGTGTTAGACTAAAAAGTTCCCAGCAAGCCTGCCTGGCTTGTGGAATGTTTAATAAACAAAGTGTCAATATATTGTATAATTTTGAGAAGGAATGGTTGATTTTTCAATCCATAAGCCCTGACAGCCAGTGGAGATTTAAAAGTATTGGGGACTGTTACAAATGCCAGTTTGGATAAGAAGATCAATTAAATATGTCAGTTTACAGGTAGTGTCAAATGGACTACAGAAATGTGGTTTTAGAGGAAGTTAACTGTAGTTGCAATTCATATAATTTGTCTTACATAAAATTTCTTATAGAGATCAAATGTGGTGTATTTTATTTACCTTTTCCTCAAGTTTTAGCACCTGATGATGGCAGCTTTGTAGCTTTTCAGCCAGGAATGATATATACGACGAGGCAGTCTGAAAACAGAGGCAAAATAGAAATAAATGTTTCTTACAAATCTCTGGGCTAGCAAAGAAAGTGATAAGTGAGAGATTTATTCATTACACTTTCTGAATAAACCGTTGGTAACGGCTGCGTTTGATTTAACAATACTAGGGCCGAGTTGACACATGCACTTCATGACGTTTCAAATCAAACACATCTAACACGACTCGAGTGTTGACTGACAGTATCAAAAGTCGCCTCAGCTATCAACACAAGCAATTAAAGTTTCGTTTGTACAAAATATAATGTATCTAAATATAAACATGTATCTGTGTAATAAAATTTACTATTTCATTCATAATGTGCCAGTCGTTTGGAGGGAATCTGCACTACCCGTAATGCACTACCCATAAGTTGTTTTCGCAAATTTGGGGAGTCAGTCTAGCGCTACCCTAGAGTCCAGTTGCAGAGAACAAGCGCTTGATTTACAAACTCGAGTCTACAAATCAAATGCAGCCTATTAATTTAATCAAGGGAGACAACTGACCCCGTTCATGCCGATAGATGAAGACCTAGAACTGTCATCCTCGTCCTGTGTCAACAAATCCTTGCATAGAGACAGTTTCAGGAGGAATATATCCAGCTCTCTGGAAATTAAAATAGATATATTTATTAATAAAGTAAAATGAAATCTTATTTAATACCATGAGCATCTACTTTCTCACATGAATGAAATATTGAAATGAACCTACTTTCTTCAAACAAAAATAAGTTATTTCAGTTTGTTATTTTTTCAGTTTTCAAATCAATTATTCAAAATCAACCCTGTAAATGAGGAATAAAATATGTATCTACAGGGATACGAACTTACTAGTTTGATAGATTCTTCGCCACAAGGTCTGATGGCACCCTGTATATGTGCATGTTCTGTATCAGTTTAGTGCAGACAATACCCAGTCATTAGCTGGCCAAACGATCATAGTCTTTAAACGATCACGGTTACTCCTTTAGAAACATTGTTAACACATTGCGAATGTTTTGGCAACAAACGAAAGGATGGATGTCTGTCTGTATTGCCCCTAGCTTCTCTCACTGAAAGCTTAATTTGGAGGTCTTGCAATTGGCTAACTGAACTGCAGGAAAAGAAGCGAACACATGGACCATCATCAGACTGTTTGGAGAACAAATCTCTGAATAGTATGAGTTCCTATCCCTGTAGATGAACTTTTTAGCAACTTTTATTGCCAAGAAAACGATTGACTTTGATCAGACAGGAATGTAGGATTTTCGTTTGGAGGGGGCGCATCTGGATGTGCCACTGGATACGATTTTAAAATTTTATTGGCCCATTTCAAAGAAAGTTCTTTGCTATTTTCAGTGTAATTTTAAGTAAAACTGGAAAGAAAGCCCAAGCATCTTGATAACTTATGACCTGGATTGCAAATGTGCAACACTTTTTGTTTGACTTTAACATTCAATAAAAACTTCTGAATGATTATTTTTATGGCACTTTTAATCGTAAGTTGTGAATACCTCTGAAGCCCCTTGCCAGCAATCTGAAGAAGCTGCTGAAACTCTGGCATATGGTCGTTGCCTGCACGGTAGAGAGACGCGTCTTTCTCCATCCCGCTGTCAATGTACTTCTTGATCTCGTCCACGAACTCCCCATCACAGCTACAACAAAATATATACAAGCTCAAAAACATTTGCGCAAGAAGCAATACATCTGTGATCTTGGACAATGCCATTCCATTCTATTCTCAACTTCCTTGGGAGTATATACCACAGTTGCCATTACTGTACTTAATAGTAGAGATGCCTTCACCTCCAAACCAGATACCCATGTGTACTGATTGGTGAAATGAGGCACATTTTCTTTCCGAAGGTGGTACTGCAAGTCTTTATCTAATATGGAGGAGAGATGATTTGGTGTTTAAACTTGGTATTTGTCAAGAAAAGACAAATTTTCTATTCATTATATGACCAAATCTTTGCATATTCACCAAAATAGACTTGCATTTACGTTAAGTCGGCTCCAGTATGAGCCTATCGCCGAAGCAACAATGTGACGTAATGAACGTGTCATGACGTCGGAGCATTGTTTTATGACGTCAGGTCATTGTTATATCAGTCACTAGTGACTGATAACACGTTCCATTGTTATTTTCACTAGTGACTGATAACACGGTTTATTTTCATTGATAGATCCCGGTATTTCACCTGCAATCATATAATAAAAGTCTTTATCTCATATGGAGGAGAGGTGATTTGGGGTTTAACACATTTTCAAGAGTATTTCACTTATATCACAGCTGCTAGTTTCATTACAGTGAGAAAGCCTGCAGTACCATTGTCACTATGTATTGCAATGAAGCAAATCTAACACTATCTGTTGAATTACAAGATGGATCAAAAACAATACATATATAGCAGTGATCGAATTACGTTTTAGTTACTGCTGGCAATCAGGGCTGGAAAAATCAACCAGTCCTTCTCAAAAATAAACAATTGACACTTTATTATGGAAAATTACACAAACCAAATGGCTGTCTGATCACTTTGCAACTGATCCAATCTGAAAATAACAGGCAATTGGCTGTCAGCAGGCAGCCATTTCATACACTTGTCCTGAGTCACAACCAATCTCTAAATATTTCTCACCACGAGAGATCGAGACGTGCAAAGTTGCTGAGAAATCCGAACTTGACCGTCTTTGTGTCTTGTCGTTCCAAACCTCCAATGGCTTCTTCTTCTTCAGGTAGATATGGCGCCGACGGAACTACGAAACCCTCCAAGATGTCTTCCTCATCTGGTACCAAATAGAAGCAAATCCATTTCTGTATTGGCCAAGCATTTTTAAGAATTCAAAGTAAAAGTTTTATTAAAGGTTTTGAGTGTAACAATTTCTTTATCACCAATTATATTCCATCTGAAATAGCCAGAATATGGTCCCCTCCTCTTGTGATGGCAAGCTACAATGATGTCTTCAACAGTTGTTTTATAATGACATAGACAGACACTCAAACAATGGTTGGAAGGCAAACATTATATTTGCTCATGGGCTGGCGTCGAAAATATAATTTGATTATTTCCAATCATATGGCTAAATAAACCAAAAATATAACTACATTACTGGGTGAAAGGGAAATCCAGGTAGCGACAGTCTACTGTTGGTTCTCCAGTTAAATATTCACTTGAAGATTTACAAAGGTTCACACCTGACTCGGCCTCTGCCACCTCCGGACGGTCGACAGGAACCGACTTCTTGAGAGCACACACCAGACCATTCTGGTCACCACGTATCAGGTATCCCTGGATCAGGTCGTCGATGTTGCTGAACCGCACCGGGTCTACGTTACCTTCAGACTGGAAGAAAGAAGGTGTGAAGAAGTTATGACAAATAGTGCTTGAAACATATACAGTGCCATGTCATAAGTCAATGGACATAACGTCACCGTCCGTTAACTTATGGCACGGCACTGTATGTCGAATAACACATACCAGAGATATTAAACACCAATATAACGGAACTCTCCTTTCTTCAGTCTGCAGCATGATGATTGCTCCTGTTCTTACAAGGCAGAAATAAGCAGAACATATGAGAAAATGTTTATGCTTGGAAATAAGAAAGGTATAGATGTTGCAACATTTCATCAGGGAAATGGAGAATTATATGGACCAATTGTAACAGAGGTTACGTGCAAAGATATGAATTGAGCAACCTATGCAGGAGGAGACTGGACTTCTGTCACCTTGTCAAGACAGAACTAGTAGACACTGTCAGACGATTTTTGATTGGATGGAAATAAGGACAGTACATATTTTGCAAATTTTCATCATGCACTTTGCGAAACGAATAATTGTTGCTAAATTGTAACAGCTAGAGGTTACATGGGAAGATATCAGTTGACTTACTAACCTTTCTTTAAGTCAGGGAGTTTAAGTGTGAACCAAGAATAATGGGTCCATTGTGACAGAGATTATATGAGAAGAAAAGAGCTGAGTAACCTCTGTGGGGAGAGAAAGACATAAGATATGAATTTTAACTCCCTAGTCTTAGACCCACTATAACCTTTCTGTTATTAAGTGAAGGAGGTTCAGTAAGAACTAAGAAACATGGGCCAATTGTAACAGAGATTACCTAGGAAGATATGAGTTGAGTAACCTGTGGCGAGAGAATGACATAAGATATGAATTATAACTTCCTAGTCTTAGACCCACTATAACCTTTTTGTAATTAAGTGAGGGAGGTTCAGTAAGAACTAAGAAACATGGGCCAATTGTAACAGAGATTACCTAGCAAGATATGAGTTGAGTAACCTGTGGCGAGAGAGTGACATAAGATATGAATTATAACTTCCTAGTCTTAGACCCACTATAACCTTTCTTTAATTAAGTGAGGGAGGTTCAGTAAGAACTAAGAAACATGGGCCAATTCTAACAGAGATTACCTAGGCAGATATGAGTTGAGTAACCTGTGGCGAGAGAATGATATCAGATGTGAGTTATTGATTATAACTTCCTAGTCTGAGCCCCACTAACTTTTCTTTAGGTCACACGTGGGTTAAGTGAGCAGGCACGAAAAACAAAAGATAAAGTTTAAACTTCCTGGTTCATCATCTGATCACATATCTCCTATTATTATCAATGAAGAGTAGTCACGATTTTTCCTATTTCTATCCGCACATATCACTTCCTTGTTACTTGAAAATTAAACCAACAGTTGGACTATTGTTCTCCGTACAAAACAACCTAACTATTATTTACAATGGTAATACATTTATGTTTAGATATTCATATACCATTTCTTTGATTTTAAATATTTTCAGTTAGTTTTAATTTCAATTATTCTATTCAAGATTTTCTATTTACATAAATGATTTTCAAAATATGGTGATACATTTTTGTTTAAAAAATTATATCTCCTTTTATAAAAAAACATTTTGGAAAATATTTGCATTTTTTTTGTTTACTCATATCACTTTCTTGATTAATCTACTTCCAGTTTTTAGTCACACATTTATATTTTATAACAAATTTAGAACGTTTATCAGTTCAATTCATTTCCTCATATTTGTGTTATTTATCTTTCAAGTTGCATAACAAAATAATCGCATCAATTTCGTTTTACAATATTATCAGCTGATGCTACTTCCTCATTCACTTGAACTCAACCTGATCAACTTGCCTGTATAGTTCTTACACTGTTCCTGAGTGTGTGAGTCCCTCTCTAATCTCTCACTATCATTCTTGACATAATAAAAGGTGAGGTGAGGTGAAGTGAGGTTAGGTGAGGGGTGTGATGAGAGTTTGATGTGAGGTGAGGGGTATGAGGTGAGGTGAGGAGAGGTGAGGGGTATGAGGTGAGGTGAGGTGAGGTGAGGTGAGGAGTATGAGATGAGGTGAGGTGAGGTGAGGAGTATGAAATGAGGTGAGGTGAGGGTGAAGGTATAAGATGAGGTGAGGTGAGGTCAGGTGAGGTCAGGGGTATGAGATGAGGTGAGGTGGGGTGAATTGAGGTGGAGTGAGGGGCATGAAATGAGGGGAGGTTAGGTGGGGTGAGGTGAGGTGAGATGAGATGAGGTGAGGTGAGGTGAGGTGAGGTGAGGTGAGGTGAGGTGAGGTGAGGTGAGGTGAGGTGAGGTGAGGTGAGGTGAGGGGTATAAGATGAGGTGAGGTCAGGTCAGGTCAGGGCTATGAGATGAGGTGAGATGGGGTGAATTGAGGTGGAGTGAGGGGCATGAAATGAGGGGAGGTTATGTGGGGTGGGCTGAGGTGAGGTGAGGTGAGGTGAGGTGAGGTGAGGTGAGGAGTATGAGATGAGATGAGGTGAGGTGAGGTGAGGTGAGGTGAGGTGAGGTGAGGTGAGTTGAGGTGAGGTGAGGTGAGGTGAGGTGAGGTGAGGTGAGGTGAGGTGAGGGTTATGAAATGAGTGAGTGAGTGAGTTATTGTTTAACGCTGCTTCGGCAGTATTGCAGCCATTAGCGGCGAGGTATGAAATGAGGTGAGGTGAGGTGAGGTGAGGTGAGGGGTATAAGATGAGGTGAGGTCAGGTCAGGTCAGGTCAGGGGTATGAGATGAGGTGAGGTGGGGTGGAGTGAGGGGCATGAAATGAGGGGAGGTTAGGTTGGGTGAGGTGAGGTGAGGTGAGGTGAGGTGAGGTGAGGTGAGGTGAGGTGAGGTGAGGTGAGGTGAGGTGAGGTGAGGGTATGAGATGAGATGAGTTGGGGTGATTGACACATTACTTGTTGAGCTTTGTCAGGGAGGATGATAAAATTATAAGAAACAGCATAAATCAGCTGAAATTGCTAATTCCTGCCAAATATTAGCAAGCCAATTTACACGAATTCACCAAGGGAATAATGCGGGATTGACCATATGCTACCCTAGAATATTACTACAGGTAAAGGGTTAATGTGACTCACCTGCACATAGAGTCGGCCATCTTTCTCCGGAAGTATACGATACTGGTGTACCCTCGACTGATACCTGAAACAACACATTATATATCTTAGTACCGTATATTACCGGGTATAAGTTGACCCCGCGTATAAGTCGACCCCCTTTCTCAACTACCCAAATACTGGTCAAAACCCTGTATCTCATGTATAAGTCGACCCCCCTTTTACCACGTGCTGACTGACACCGAGTGACAAGTCGACATGCACAAGAGTCAACACAGCGGCGATTGGTAAGCAGTGATGTCGATCGACTTATCAATTGTTTTGCCCTAAATATTATTAAGTGATAATTTATTTTTCAGACGTTGTAAACAACCAATAAAAAAATACAACTTGTGACTCATGGTGTCTGTTATTATTTGTTTCAATCAAATTACATTTTCCTCTCATCAAGCCGAATAAACTACGACCAACATGTTGACAAAACTTTATTAAATAACCGGTGAATAGTTAAATTGTTACCTAGTAGAAAAAGACGTAAAAAGACATTGCTTTACTTTTGAGATGAGAAGTGACAGGCTTTAATTACTGTTAATTACTATCAATTAATGTTAATTTAACATCAAAGCTTAGATAATTACCGGATGCACTAATGAATCACTACCCTGACTGGCAATTAACAAATCTATTCACAACCTTAATCACACGTACGTCTGTCTATTAACAAGTACTGAATATACACTATTATACAAAATGAATGGTGAACATCTCAGTAACAATACAATGACAATCGGCAATTAACATTTCTCTAAATATTTTTGAATATATGCTATTATGTTAGAACATCTCAGAAATTATACGTCTACTCGTACCAGCAATTTGCACTTCTCACTGCGTAAACACTTGATTATTTTTTCATGAGTATCTATCTCGCATGTCACCGGCTTCTATGTAGAATCTCATTGGTCCACGTGACCTTATCGGGTCACTCGACTTACATCAAGGCTAGATATCGATCGATGTTTGTCAGGTAATAGTGAAGATTATAATAGTACGTTTTTGATTAAACGTAATTATTTATACTTACCTGTTGACTAGACCTACTTTGCCTTACCTCCCAGGGGTAATGCTATTTCAACCTTAATACAGACGAACTTGAAGAATGGATGAGGGGTGCGTAAAATCCCTTATCCAAGGGCCGGTAAGTCTAGATGGTCTCGTGACGTCACTACCGGTTCATATCACTCTCCGAAAGTCCCAAAGGCAAGACAGACCAAGTGGGGAGGATGGGAGGGCCTAGAGCGTAGGTCTAGTCAACAGGTAAGTATAAATAATTACGTTTAATCAAAAACGTACTATTATTTAAATACCTATCTGTTGACTAGACCTACTTTGCCTAGAATCCCACCGCAAGGAGGCGGGTCAGTAGATACATGGTAGTGACGAGACCAGCGACTAGCCCTGAGTGTAAGCTAACCTACGAGTCCTCCACCCTGTGGTGAGGACAAGGCACAGCCCGGGAGATACCATCTCTACCGCTAAGCGGATCGAAGAGACAACCCTGCCACTCAACTTTCGATCAACATACCGCCCCCCAAACCCCAACAGGGAGGGGGGGGTCAAAACGAAGTTAAAGAAAAAACCAACAGACACGAGAGTAAGCAATGTAAACCCTGTTTATTTACAATAAGTCCCAAACGCGTCTAAGAAGGATGACCCCTTCTTGGTCTGGTTGGGGGGACCACCTTCGTCTGCGCGAAGACCTGTGGACCCAGCCTAGAGATGCCTTCAAGATCAGCAGTGGAGACATCTCGTAGGTAATGGTTGGCGAAAACCTCTGATGAACGCCAAAAACACCCTGCCATGACATCCGAAACCGCGATGTTGCAGTGATACGCCATCGTGGCTGAAACTGCGCGGATCTCATGAGGATTGGAACGCGACGGCGGAGGCAAATCAGCGGCCTTGTACGCATCAATTACCGCCGATCTTAGATACACCCCCAACGCTCGCTTGTCTAGTTCCTTGGTGCTCCTGGGTGAGTGAGGCAAGAACAGACGACGCCTGCCATCCCTCAGCCTGCGGGTACGCTGCGTGTACACCCTCAAGGCTCTTACTGGACACAAAGAGAGATCCACCTCATCTGAGTCCGAACCCAGAGCTGGGATAGAGAACGTACGTCCCGCTTCATCCGCTGCTTGGTTCTTACAGACAAAATCAGGAGCCAACCCCAGCGAGGCGGAGCCCCCCTCCCTGACCTCAAAACGTAGCAGGTCCGCCTGCAACGCATGGATCTCTGAAATCCGCGCTGCAGAGGCCATGGCCACCAGAAAAATGACCTTGATGGTGAGAGGGAGGAGAGGCACGTCGGAGAGCGGTTCATACCTATCGGAGCGCAGGTGGTTGAGCACAATGGCTAAGTCCCATTCAGGTGGGCGAAGCCTGGACCTGCCGTCCAACGAACGGAAGGTCTTAATTAGGCCCTTGAGGACCGACACATCCAATCCTGGCGATCTCTTCCTGAGAACCGACAGGATGGCCGACATGTTGGTGTTAATTGACGACGCCTTAAGATGTCTAGTGTTGCGAAGGTACACCAAGTACTCCGCAACCTGAGGCACTGAAGCCTCTGCCGGAATGAAATCCCTCTGAGCACAGAACGAGGCGAAGGCCTGCCACTGGAAATCATAGAGCTTCCTAGTGGTTTTCCTATGCGAGGTAGCTATTGCGTTGGCGACGCACTTAGAGTATCCACTACTCCTTAACCCTCTTTTAATACAAGCCAAGCGTGAAGGGAGAACACCTGAGGGTTCTCGTGTAACCTTCCGCTTGGCCTGCTGATGAGCAGATCCCTCCGTATCTGAATCGGGACCGGTTCCTGCCGACAGAGCCGACGGAGAGGAACGAACCACGGCCGGGCTGGCCACCAAGGGGCGACCAGCAGGAGACGAAGAATCCGAGTTTCCCCTATCTTGGCTACAACTTGGGAGAGGATGGCCGGCGGCGGAAAAGCATAGGCGTCCATCCCCTCCCACCCTAACGAGAGCGCGTCTAAGCCCATCGCTAGCGGGTCTGGCACTGGGGAGATGTAGGTTGGCAATTGGTGGTTGAGACACGTCGCGAACAGATCTATCAGCGGGGTGCCGAACTGGAGACACAACCCCCTGAAAACCACCGGATTCAGTTGCCACTCCGTTGGGGGAGGGGCATCCGGACGTGACAACGCGTCCGCCAAGACGTTCTTGGCACCTGGAATGTGGACCGCTCGAATGTCCAGGTCCACCTCGTCCACCAACTCGAAGAGCTGGAGTGACACGCGTAGCAGAGACTGTGCCTTGGTGGACCCCTGCTTGTTTATCGACCAAGCAGCCGCCGAACTGTCCGTGTGTACTAGCAGGCACTGGCCCCTCAAGGGGACCTGCCAGTGCTGAATGGCAAGACGTACTGCGTCCAACTCGAGGACGTTGATGTGTAGGTTCCGCTCTGATGGGGACCAAACTCCCGCCACCTGTTCGTGACTCATGTGCGCTCCCCACCCTTGGGTGGAGGCGTCTACAAACAGGTGAGCTGAGGGGGGGCGAGGACGAAGTGGAACGCCTGCGAACACACTCTCGTCTACCCGCCACCAAGCTAGGAACCGATGTAGGTCTGGGGTTAAGACTATGTCGTGACGACAACGCGTCTCCCTGATGTGGGGATTCAGGAACACCTGTAACGGGCGAAGGAACAACCTCCCCCTGCGGGTCAGGTCCTGAGCTGACGTTAATAACCCCAACACTCTTTGCCACTGACGTAGGGAGAGCGAGGCATCAAGCGCGCGATCCATAAGGCGATCGTAACGAGCCATCCGCTCCCTCGTGACGAAACCGCGGAACAGCCGGGTGTCTAGGATAGCCCCTAGGAACTTCAGACGAGTTGCCGGAACCAAGTCCGACTTCTCTAAGTTCACTAGCCACCCCAGACGACGGAACAGGTCCATCGTGAACCTGAGCTGCGCCTCGAGAACGACCGGGGAGCGGTCGTGAGCGATCCCATCGTCCAAGTACATTAGGAACTGAATGTCGCATTGGTGAAGGAATTGGACGATGGGCTGAGTCACCCGTGTGAATAACCAGGGGGCGGACGAGATCCCGAACGGGAGCACGCACCACTGAAAATGTCTGCCGTCCAGGATGAAGCGGAGGTACCTGCGGTCCCGATAGTGAATCGGCACGTGCAGGTACGCATCCTGTAGATCGAGAGACACCATGCAGTCTGAGCGCTCCAAGGACCGCATCACTGAGGGAAGCGTCAAGAGTCGAAAATATGGCGGCCGAACGAGGAAGGAGCGGTTGAACACCTTCAAATCGTGAATTAGCCGCCATTTTTTCGAGTTCCTTTTGGGTATTACGAACACTGGGGAGTAAAACCCCGGCGTTAGATGCGGGGTCAGGACCTCCTGCACCGCCCGTTTGGAGATTAATATCTCCACCTGTTCCAATGTCAATTTGAGCCGGTCCCCTGCTAAGGGACGCTCCATTGGAGTACAGGTGAGGGGCGGCGGAGACGAGACGGGAATGCGGAACCCCTGACCCAGAATCCGACACACGTAAGGGTCTAACCCTAACTGTACCCAGTTGCTGACAAAGTCTTGGAGGCGACCCCCCACCAAGCCCTCCGACACCGGAACGAATGGAGGAGGGAGCAGCGGGGGTGACCACGAGTCACTTCCTCCACTTCTTTTGCGGGGTACGACCTCCGGCGCCAGGCCGGGGGGACTTGGGGGACTGACCCGTGGATCCACGGCCACGACCTCCCCGCCGAAAGTCCGTTTTCGCTTTCTTGGGGGAAGGTTGGCCACTGCCCTGGCCTTGCCCCTGACGAAAATTGGTCTGCGGACGCTTTGGTGTCGTTTGCCTCTGCGTGACGAGCCGATTAGTGAGGTCTTGCTGTTGGGCCTCCTGTCGTGCTCTCAAAACCTCCGGGATACGACCACCAAACAGAGTTTCAGCGTGAGCAGGGGCATGTCGAAGGAAGTTCTTATGATCTGGGTTGAGACCTGACCGGTAGAGGAAATTGTCTCTGCGAAGCACTGTTATACTCGATGAAATCCGCGACGCTGACAACATGATCTGCGCAAGGTCCGCAGCCACATCACCAAACGCTTTGAACAACACCGGGTCCCCCGCCTCCATGCCCGCCTGCTTAGCACAAGCCAGCATCGCCTGACATGTGAAAGCCACGTTGTTCCCCAAGCCTAACACCGAACGCGCCTCCCTGTCAAGATGAGAGAACTGTGCCTCAGACACGCGGTGAAGCAGGTTGGTGGTAAACAACCGGGACGCCCCCTGATCAAGGGGAGGCGGAACAAGCTGAAAAGGGACCGGATACAAGGGCAGACGCCGTCTGCGCTTGTCCGGCACCACCAAAGGCGGAAGCAAACGATTGGGCATCGCAGATGATACGACTTGCTCCATATCCTCGGTGGCCTCCAAAAGAAGCCTATGAGGTGGAAGGGCAAGGTAGAGGTACCTCGCCATCGGGGCCAAAGGAAGCCCTCCTGGCCGCCGACGTGCGCGGACCCGTCACGCTGACTTGGCTAAGTGGAACGTCCGCGAACGAAGCCACTTCGGATAGCATAGCTATTGCGTCAACCACTGGAGGATCCTCCGACGATCCCGTACCCTCCGCCTCCGTTTCTATACTGATGAACGGAGGGTTCAACACGTCCACGTAGCGGGTGTCACGTTCCGGTGAGTCCGGCGAGGAGTCACGTAAGGGTGACATCACCGTGACACGCCGCTCCGGGGTGCGAGGGGTACGCGAAGGAGTCGCGGGTGCGGAGGCCCTAGCGGACGAAGAACGCGCACCCTGAGGTACGTCATCCGCATAGGGCTCACACGATCGCGTAGTCGTAGTGTGAGTAGGTAAGTTCCGCGGACCCAAACGCGCATCGAGCAAGGAAGAGACCATATCCTTGACGGATGCCAGAAGGAGGGAAGGATCGACCTTGTCGAACCTAGCCTTCTTGGACTTCTTCTTCTTGCTCTTGGGCGTAGCGGGTCCGCCCACCTTAAGTCTAAGCGGAGACAACCGTTGGTCCGGCGAAGGAGGGGACAACGGGTGAGTCCGCGAACGAGAACCGGAACACGACGGCGGAGGGGGGGAGCGTAACTTTGACCCCCCAGCGGGTTCGGACAGGTCCGATTCCCTGTCGAATTCATCCGCCCGTTCCGTGAGGACAATGTCAACATCCTCCACCGGAGACGGATGACGAATGGGAGACACCTCCCTACGTTGAGCTGACGACGTACGCTTCTGTGACGCAGCCCTATCGGCTACCGACTTGCGTATGGCGGAAACGTACGCGTGGAAATCCGATTCGGAGAGAGGAGCGCACTCGTCGCAACGGTAATCCTCTTCGCAAAGGTCCTTGCACTTTCTGCATAACAAGTGCGGATCCTTAGAGGCGGACTTCCTGCCTCCGCAGTTCGTGCAGAAGGCGGAGTACATGGCGAACGGTAACGATAAAACGCGTAACGTAAGCGAAGGTAGAGACAGTCGAGTCACCTACACGGCGTCGCAACAAAAACTCTGAACTCGAAGAGCACAAAGTCAAAATCAAGTAACCACCCGCCAAGGTAAACAAAGACGAACAAGCCAAACCAAAAAAAAGGCTAAACACTAACAAGATAATTCAATCTTTATTCACATAACATTCGTGCGTGAACCAAACCTTAAGTGACTGGCGTAGCAAGTCACTTGAACCAAAGTGAGTCACCCTAAGGGTGAGTCACGTATAATCGACCTAAGTCGAACCAAACCCTAAGCGACTGGCGTAGCGAGTCACTTGAACCAAAGTGAATCACCCTAAGGGTGAGTCACGTAGAATCGACCTAAGGCGAATGGTAGGCGAAAGCTAGCAACGGGCAACGCGAGTCACTGACGAGGAGTGTATCCACTGCTCCTTAACCAAGCTAGTGACTCACCTAAGGCGAACAACTAGCGAGCCAGTGACAGGCGAGGCGAGAAGCCAAGCGAGACGCGAAGCACTTGAGTACGGACCGCAGGCGAATGACAAGCGACAAGCGAATGACAAGCGAGGCGAGTCACCCGCGTAGGAGAGATACCACTGCTCCTTTACCTTACGCAAGTCAAACCCACAGTTTCCTAAGGTACAGACCGATAAGCGTAAGCCAAGCGAGAGCGAATGACAAACGAAGCAAGCCAAACGAATTAGGAGAGATACCACTACTCCTCTACGATACGCAAGACAAACACTTAACAGTTAGCACTAGAGTACAACCGACAGGCGTATGACAAGCGAATTAGGAGTGATTCCACTAGCTCCTTTACCGTACGCAAGTCAACAACCCACAGTTAACACTAAAGTACAGACCGAAAGCGCGTGACAAGCGAAAGCGAATGGCCAGCGAAGCGAGTCAAACGATTAGGAGAGATGCCACTACTCCTCTACCAGACGCAAGACAAACACCTAACAGTCAGCACTCGGAACGAATGGCGAATGACCAAGCGAAAGCGGATGACAAGCAAGCGAGTCACCCGCGTAGGAGAGATACCACTGCTCCTTTACCCTACGCAAGTCAAACACCCAACAGTCAGGTGAGAGAAAACAAAGAATCACGAGCTGCACGTGCGGCGCATGCAATCCACCTACTCCGGATGGTCGCTAGCTAGCACATGTCAACAAGGCCCCTTGAAATCTAACACCTACTTGAAAAACAGATTGTAAACACAACCTGCACTAACGAAGAACAACGTTGATGATATCTCTTGAACTAACAAGAGAAAAATAGCAAGTTAGCAACCCAAGTCGCTAAAACCCCAGTCACAGAACAAAACACGTCTGCCTTGCTCTGCAACTTTTAGGAGAGTGATATGAACCGGTAGTGACGTCACGAGACCATCTAGACTTACCGGCCCTTGGATAAGGGATTTTACGCACCCCTCATCCATTCTTCAAGTTCGTCTGTATTAAGGTTGAAATAGCATTACCCCTGGGAGGTAAGGCAAAGTAGGTCTAGTCAACAGATAGGTATTTAAATAATATAAATTTTAATGAACTTTCGTGATTGAAATGTTATTTTTTATTCATATATCACGCTATATTTGTATTTTAAAAAGACAACAATAAAGCATATGTTGTTTATTCAACGATTTTAATATTGACTGGACATCGATGTTTGTGAATTGTTTCCGGTGTAAACATCGTCCGTTCGACTTGCTGGGCTGGCAGATACTTACCTGGCCTCTAGATTTTTGGGGCTGAAACATAGACCCCGTGTATAAGTCGACCCCCCTCCTTGACCCCCTAATTTTTTGTATCAAATTCTCGACTTATACACGGTACACGGAAGTACTCCGGTAATATACGGTATGTTACAATCCATTTCATAGAAATATTTTGTGCCAGAGCTTTGGCAAGCTCTATTTATAACTCTTTAAATCTTTTCAGCTCTCTGAACAGTACTCAAATAGAATCGTGTATTGAAGGTTGTTTACATTCAGAGAAATTCCTTTATTCTGTCTGCAGCTCTGATACAGTACTATTTTATTCACACAAATACATTGAAAAACATACCTCACATTAATGCTTTGACAAAGCCACCAATAAACAGCCTGGTCTGGCTACGAGTCAAATGTATTTTGTAACATTATAATCTTTTATAGTATAAGCAATGGAGAATACAAGGGTGGATTTAGGTTGATCATGTGTTGCACAGTGAATATGTTCAACTTCCTTTGGGAAGGAGATACTTATTACCTTGATACAAAACGAATAGAGGTCTGAATACATTTATTCCCTTCAGCATTCGTTTGTTAAATGATCCTTAAGTTAACCAATTGTGATTGGGTTTTGTATTACATGTAATCCGTGACTGTTAATTGCCATTCATGTACTCAAGCTCTGTCATGGTACAAAATGAATTCCTTTCGAGGTAATAAAGTTTTATTATTATTATTATCATTAAAAACCAACCAACCAACGCTCCACCAACCCCCTTTCAAAGTTTTACACATAAATATGATGGATCCATGCATAACCCCCTTTTCAAAATTTCTGGATCTATGGTTAGAGTTATTAGTGAAGTCTACTCACAAGAGACAGAGGACATAAGCACCGGCCAATGACTCGCTGTCTCGTAACAGGAAGCTGCCGTCATCGCGCGCCTTCATGAGGAGGTCCTCCGCGTGGAGACGAGATATTCCCTTGTGGAAACATGATGTCCCAGACATCTTGTTCGGGATCCGGCGCTGTACTATCTTCCCATAGGTCCTGTAACAGTAGGAAAAGTTGGTGAAAATGGTGTTTATTGGGATAAAGGGTATTACCAATATATACAATGATGGTGTAAAAAATTTAGCATCTCTCCATAGGTCCTCAAATATTAGAAATATATTTATATTTATCATTCAAGAGTAGATGTCAACAACAGGTATTGTTTGGGTCTGATCACGATTTTCATCAGGAGATAATATTTTGCATTATACAATGATTTCATGATATCAAGATCCTCAGATATATATTTAAGACAGAGATATTCCAGAAGAAAAAGTCATTGATTCGATGATGTAACGTCATACCATGACATCTCTCTTTATGCAAGCCTAATAGTAATGTGTAATTTTTCATGCAATTGATACATTTTTATGTCACGAATCGACAGCAATACAAGTAACAGAATACAAAATAATAAAAATAGCATATTTGTCTACCCACGTAGCTGTGATGAAAGATCTGAATCGTGAGCTTATATACGTATAATGCATAAAATATTCATGTTGCAAATGTGTTCCAAGTTGTTATCGATTTCCGGAACCACAATAGGGTACATGACATTGTGATCTTAAAGCAGTTCTTACATTATACAAACAATCTGTCAGCTCATCACTTTCAACCTGTCAAAATCTACCCATGATATTTGTGCAATTATTAATCTTAAAATATATTAATTCATAAACTTGTATTGGAGTTGTAAGTTTGATATAGTGCCATATCCATGGAGAATCACTTTGATAACCTTTTCATAATAAAGCTGGAATTCCATGTGTTCGTATTCGTGCGTTATGCATGTCACGTGATGTGTGTTGTGTAAGTCGTGATGCGTATTGGCAGTTTCCATATGTGCGTGACTAACCTATACACATTGCAGCGTGATTATCCAATTTGACCTTTTTGTATATGGACATGAGATAGCTATGTCGAATAACAAGGGTCTTCAGAGATAACTTGAGATTGAAGAAAATATTTTGCTAATTGTTGGATTTTTATATTGTTATTTAAAGAAGAAAAAAAGTAGATGTTGCTGGTTTTAAGGGCATCTTTATAATCCTTCCTTGAGGTATCATAAAGAGATGGATTTTCAAGTTCTCAAGAATTGAGTCAGGTATAAAGTTGCTAGACATGTCGACACGTGCAGTTTGTTTGGAAAACCACGTGGTCTGTGATAGGAAAACCCAAGGGGAATCCCCACTTTTGGTATCCGTATAGACTCGTATTGCGTATTCGGACTCTCTTGTGAGTGTCCTGGGGAACATGTAGTACGCTCTGCGCACCATGCTTTACGCATTACGTGTTCATGGAATCAACTACTAAGTACTATTTTAGTGCAAAGTGTTAAATACGCATTACGTATTACGCAGTACGCATTACGCACTCCGTACACACGGAATCCCGGCCTTAATCCTTGATAATTCAACAATGTAAGAGGGCAATGATACCAGGTTTATATCTACATACAATGGCATAGGGCAAAATATCATGGTGACGTGATATCATAACAAATTAAAGGGGGTTGAGGTTTCAATCCCCCCTCCCAACAGTCTGATTGAAATCGATCTTTTTCTGAGGAATAGAAGTTGCAAAATAGTGCATCTACCGGGATACAAACTCCAATTGTTCGGAGGTTTCCTCGCAAAACCGTGTGACAACAGCCTGTAGACTTGCATGTTCTGACGCAACTCAGTCAACCAATCACAAGGCATCCAACATAAGCTTTCGGTGCGAGAAGCTAGGGGCAGATAACTTGCCTAAAACGGCGATCCTTTAAAAACTGTGATGAGATTGGTCATCTATTTGACTGGGCTTTGTCTGAGCTAAACTGGTACTGAACTCGCGCCTATACAGGGTTTCTCAGACCGTTCCGCAGGATCTACAGAACCTGTTCATATCCTGGTGGATGCATTATTTTGCAAAGTTTATTCCTCGGAACAAGGCCGATTTTTAATCAGACTGTCTCCCCTCCCCTAGGTGAAATTCCCCTCGAACATTCCTGTATCTGCCTATATCCTGAATTTGTAACCTATCCTAATCTATCAATGAAATATCTCTAGTCATTATATTTATTAACCAAACACAGAGGAAATTACATATAAAAGTTTGTAAATTGTCATGGATTGGGAATATTTTGAAAACAGAGCTCAGTAAATGTTATACGTACACATGATTAACCTTTCCACAATCAAGCTATTATTATCCCCATCAATTCATCTACTTTCAACATTATCATGACGTATCAATGACATTTAAACAATGATGATCTTCCTAAAATGGCAGCTGTACGAAAATAATGACATTTGATTCTACCAATTACGATTTAGAATGTATTTTGAAACTGTTAAATTGATCATGTCACTAATTGTCATTGAAAGGGAAGGTACCCAGGTAGAACTCACCTGTTATCCCAGTCAAACACGTCCTGGTAAATGAAGTTTACTCGGAAAAAGCCTACAGGTAAATCTGACCTATTTATTAAATATAACTGAGGGAGATAAGCAAATAGTGAGCTACAATATAGGTATTATTTATAAAATTGCACTAGGGCTGGGATGGGTAGATATTTCCTACCCAGGTACCCGACAATCTGTTACCCTACCCTACCCGGATACCCGTTTTGTTGATCTCCAACATCTAATTGTAAGATTTTGTACTAATTTATTCAACTGGTTGGCTGGAACATGGGGCTAGAAACCTAAAGCATATAGACCCATGGCTATTTTAATCAAATTTATTATGAATGACAACTTGATCATTTTAATATTATGTTAGAATCTTCAAATACATTGTAATCTTGAAATGAAAGAATAGCAAATAAAACTGTTTTATGATTAGTCACATGATAAAAACGGGTCCCGGAAATGTGATGGGTACCCGGGTCCTACTCAATACCCACCCGTCCCGGGTATCCGGGTTACCAGTCCCAGCCCTACATTGCACAGTAAGTGAGATGTGCTTTGAACTCAGGTGTATAGTTTTAATATTGTTCAATACACACATTTAAAATTATTCAAACCAGGTGCAGCCAGAGGGGGAAAGCCGACAAAATGTTGTCATTGCCAGTTCTCACTAGAGCCTATCAGTATGAAATGTATTGTTCATGAATTGATTAATGTGACACAAAAAGTAATAATATTTAGCAGAAGACCGTTCCATTGATGACAGTAGCAAGTCTGAAGCCCAACATTAGATGCAGCTTTGATGTTTGTAAACAACATGACCATAGAATATATAGAGATTATTACCTGTGTGTCACATGACTTTTAAAAAACGAGTGTGAATTTTTGTATTGCAAGAGAGGGTTATACACAAATTTGCACAAGTTTCGGAACAGTCATAAGGTACACTTTTGAGTATAATATAACCATTTCTTTATTACCCATTCTATTCCATTTGATTCATGTACAAAAAATACACAGGAAAAGGCCCACTTCTCATGCGACCGCAAGTTACAGTGACGTCATGAACAATAGTTTTATGACATCACAGACGGGAAGTCCTAGTGAAACAATGGTTGCTAGGCAGAAGTGATATGTGCACATGTGCTAATATCAACAATTTTAACTCGGTTATTTTCATCTATAATGGGTAATTATAGGGTTATCTTTTATGTTGGACGTCATACAGTTAACACTGAAGATTAAAAGGCAATCTTAACTGGAATAATATTTCAATATATAGCAAAGAAGTCTTTCCAGAAAGAATGTGAGATAAACAAAGAATTTGTACAGTGAGACTCCGTTTAACCGGACCCTGTTCGGAAACCCAACTAAACGCTCGGTAGTATTTAAAATATTCTTGATGCATTTATAAGCAAATGATGATTCATTTAACCGCACGACCTGTTATCCGGACGATTTCAACTATAACCAAATTGTGCGGATAAACAGGGTCTGACTATTTTGATTATCTGTTATCCTGACCCAGACTCCTACTTATTATGGGAAAAAAATATGTTGAGATAATTGACACTTGCGATCCTCCAATCGGACAGAAAATCAACTTCATAGATACAAGACTAAGTGACCATGTAAATTAATAAGAAACACAGTCTCCGTCCAAGACAGGGAACAGTGACAGCATTATTTCCAGGAATTTGTATTCATCAGACTCCCCATTTTTTCCCCAGACGTTAACCTTTCTGTTGATGTTGATAGTAGTCCATTTATAGGCAGACAAGAAGTCCCAGACAGAATATTAGATTCTCCTTCAGCGCCAGAAGACAAAATGGCCATATAACATTATATTGCAATCTGAGGGTCAACGTGACAGAAAGTGAGAAGAACTATTAGGTTTCACTCTTCCTCTTGAGGTAGCCATTTGACTATGTCATCGCATAGCTCAGATAAATGGAAAAATGTCCTTCAACATTTGCCAAGATTTGTTGTAATGCTCTGACTGCACCCTCATCCACAGCTGCATTAATTTCTCTAGAAATCAAACGATATCAAAGTGTTACATTCATCAGTGCCGGATCCAGGGGCGGGATATAAACCTCACTTTTGAATAAAAAAACGTTATTGCTGTATAGTGACTGACCTCTGGGTGACAGACCTCCCCCAATTTTATTTGAGACCCCACCTCCTTCCTTGAAAATTCCTAGATTCCCCTATGTTAATGTAACTCAGCTGATACAAGCACTTTAATTTGTGATAGTTTGTTTTTCCAGATATGCTGATCACTGGCTCTTAGTATGTCATCCAGACCTTGAGCAAAATATTCAATTGACGACCAACCCAGTCTAGACAATTTTAGCAAGTCTTGATTACTCAGCTCTAGGAATTAAGGCATCTTTAGGGCTCCATTTGGTATAACTGTTTGTAAAATGATGCTGGTAAGAAAAAAATCTTTCTGAGACTAAATGTTAGTCTAGCTCTAAGTCAATTCAGTAGTATCTCCTTTACTAAGATTCCTGCAAATCTGGCAGTCAGGATTGGTTACACACTTATAACTTCAGCAGGTAACAGATTAACCTGTCAACAGCATCATCAAGTGAATATTACCCGGTAGGTATTTGAACATTCTGAAAAAGATCGCATCTCAGGGGTTGCTAGTTTTTTGCATTAATTAGCTCCTCAACTGCCGAATAAATTAAAGTTAAAAAGTATTCTGAGTGGCAAATTTATAGATGTTACCATGGGGATCCATAGGCAGGGTTCAGGGAGTTTGAATACCATGATTGAACCCCATCTTTACGATATACGACACCCCACCCCTTTGAACATTCCTGATGATTACAATTCCTTAACAAAGGAAAGAAATTACGTTTGGACAGTCTGGCTAAAAGTAGGCAATTCCATAGTATATTCTGAGACCTGTCAGTAAAGGGCTTATTTTGAAAATTATAATATAAAGGTTATCACCAACAGTTACCTAACACATCAAACCTGGTGCTAAACAGGATTAACCGCTGCTTAATCCTCCATGTCTAACAATAGCATGAGGTGAGGTGAGTTGGGGTTAAAGCCGCTTTCAAGATTATTTCACCTATATCGCAGCTGCTAGTATTATGGCAAGGAGAAAGCCCGCAACGCCATGTGACTATGCATTGCGGTGAAACCTGCGAGCATCGGCTGGAACTAGCGAACCATGAGTGGTACTACGCTGAAATTCAGTGTAACATTGCACCCAAACCTAACTGCGTGTAGACAAAGTTGCTGTGCCCCTGTTGGGATTCAAACCCCGGACCTCTTGATCCAAAGCCGAATGTGCTAACCACTGCGCTATCCCGCCCCTAACAAAAGCATGATATTCTGATTCTAACCTTAGCGTTTCATCACACCTTCTTGTAAATCTCTCGAATCTTATCTCATGCGAATCTTGGCGAGTGACTTCCTGGTAATCAGTATCGCAGTCACTCAGTGTTTATCCAACATCACAGCAGCTGAAGGGATTAGTTGAAATGACTGCACTCAAGAAATTGAAACAACTTTTTCAAGAAATTTCCCAGTAATTTAAATCATTCTGAATGATTCAGTTCAATTAAGGACAAATAGATGCTGTCAAAATTTCTTAACTTGATGATTTTGTTTACTCTACAGCCGACACCATAGCAGACGAAGTGATGAGCTAAATGATTGAACTAAAGAAAATGAAACAACCTTTGCCAGAAATTGTCCAGTAGATTAAGTCATTGTGAATGATCCATTCAATTAAGGACAAATAGATGTCAAATTTTCTTAAGTTAAAGATTTTATTCACTCTACAATATTGATCACAGCAGATCAAGTGATGAGCTTGAATAACTGGGATGAAGAGAAATAATTTCTTCAGAAATTAACAAGTTTCTTGTCAAAATATCTCATGTTCAAATAACTGTTGGGTTGATTTTTTTTAATTGCTTTATTTTTAAGTAAAAAGCTCTTTGATTATTATAATTTACTTTTTAATGAAATATTAACCCTCCACATGTTGATGCAAAGATATCAGTTGGCCCTCCTATTATTTCTCATGATGCCTGTAAGTCATGTCATCAAATAAAACAAATCAAACTGCAATATTTAATCATGAATTAAACACTTAAACTGTTCAATAAATTATTTTCAAATCATTCTGAGTGAGCAATTTACAGGAATCACAACTCGTTAATAAGTGGTTAGTGCGTTCGGTTTCGAATAATGATATCTGTGGTTCGATTCCCGCCAGGGGCACGGCAACTTTGTCTGCAGTCTACATGCAGTAAGGTTTGGGTGCAATACTACACTGAATTTCAGCGTCGTACCACCCACGGTTCCCTAGTTCCAGCCGATGCTCGAAGGTTTCACCGCAAAGCATAGCCACATGGCGTTACGGGCTTTCTCCCTGCCATAACACTAGCAGTCGCAATATAAGTGAAATACTCTTGAAAGCAGTGTTAAACCCCAACTCACCTCACCTCAGCTCTGGAATTGGCCACTAACTAAAGACAAGTTGTATCTAGTGCTATGTAGTACCATTGTACAGTGCTATGAAAATACGCCACATCAACCTCTTATGAAATAAAGTTAAATTTAAGTCATATTTTGATATTCTGTCTTCCTTATGTTATCTTGTTGGAAGAGTTCATTTTGCTTAAGGGATCAGGGTACAAGTGTTATGTGCACACATCCATGAATTTGTTTTGATAGTGTTGTAGGCGATATGGGTGTAGTCGATATGAGGTCAGTGCAGGTTATATAGAGGATATTACGAGTGTCTATGTACAAAATATGAACCTCCATATAATTCACCTCCCAGGTACTAATATGGAATTTTCTGGAACACGCAGGTAAACGGTTAAAGTTACAGGTAGAATTTTACCAGGGATGAAATGACGGAAACCAAGAAACTTTTGGTATGAGAGATATTCAAGTAAGCTGACAACTGAACTAGTTTAACTCCTCTCTCTCTCACAATGAAAATTGTTTGTGCCGACTTCTCGACCTGACATTGGCAAGGATAACATCGCCATACATTTAGTTATCTAACTTGTACATATATAATATGTATAGGGTTAAGAGTAAATATTTACTTGTACCTAATTATTTCTCTCTGGGTCACTCTAATTACTCAGAACAAGCTAACTAACTAAAGACTTCAAAATCTAGTGAAGTGTCCGATAGAACTAATCTGGTCCACCCAAAACTTTACTAATTTTCCCTTTACACTAAATGTTGAATGTCAACAGTTATTTCTATGTTTTGAGGTGAGCAAGATGATGAAGAGGTCTCTAGCTGGGTGTGTAACAGGGTTTCAAGCAGCACACAAGTGCACTACAAGTTGGTGACGTGCAGGTAACAATGAGGAGTACAGGTGATGAAAGGTGAGGAAACAGTTAACCACCTCAGGTAAACAGGGAAATCTTCTATATGCTGATCAGGTGCGCTAATCTCTTTTGATGTCTTTCCGAGCAAAGGTAAATACTGCACTATTGAAAGGACAAGCTTCCATTTTCGCCTTGCTACAGTTTAAGTATTTTCCTGTGCTCTATTTTAACACCCCTATAAACGACTTAACGAGTCCCCCAGCCCCCCAGCTCCCCAGCTCCCCAGCCCCCCACCCACCCCCCGCCCCCTTTTCAACAAATTTTTGCATTTTCAAAATTCCCGTCGCTGAGATCAGGGTGAAGGAGAGAATTTAATTCTGGTGGAAGTATTTCTCTGTCTTTAATTCTTACAAATACACAAGGGGCTTTCAATAAATGTAAATAAAAAAATTGCAATCAATTCGGTAAACTTGAAAAAGCTTTTAAAAGTTGGTTTAAAGGAAAGCTTAAATGCTTGCACCTAAGTAAGTCTGAGCTGGAACTTACTTAAAGTTTCCAGTTACAAATTAAACAGCCTGGTCCATTGAGGTAAGGTGAAGTGATTTTGAGTATAACGCCGTTTTCAAAAGTACTTCACTGATATCAGGGCTGCTAGTATTATTGCAGGGAGAAGGCCTGAACACAATTGTGACTACGTGTTATATAGTGAAACCTGCAAACATTGGCTGACAATTTAGCAGACCATGATTCTGTGTTGAAATTCAGTGAAGCATTGCACCCAAACTTTACTGCATGTCGAACAGTTTTCTACAGCAAATAAAGTCGCCGAGCGCCTGGCAGGATTTACACCTCATGATTCAAAGCCTTAATTGTTCATTGAAATACACAATTTTACAAAACAAAGAGTTTAGCACATATATAGATTTGACCAAAAAGATGTTGAATATGGATGATGATCTCAAAAGCACATTCCTTCTACTTTTTAGTACACAAATGGATGAGTGAGTGAGTGAGTGAGTTTCAAGAGTATTTCACTTATATTGCGGCTGCTAGTATTATGGCAGGGAGAAAGCCCGCAACGCCATGTGGCTATGCACTGCGGTGAAACCTGCGAGCATCGGCTGGAACTTACGAACCAAGGGTGGTATTACGCTGAAATTCAGTGTATCATTGCACCAAAACCTTACTGCGTGTAGAACAGTTCTCTACTGCAGACAAAGTTGCCGTGGCCCTGGCGGGATTCGAAACCCAAGACCTCTTGATCCGAAGCCTAACGTGCTAACCACTGCGCTATCCCGTCCCCACAAATGGATGATCCGGTTCAGCAATGACACAGTGTATTCAATGATTATATTTTTAGAATGAAAAAATTATTTTTTGACCCAAAATAATAAACGTGTCGTTGCCTTAGAAACATGTATTCATTTTATTTTGCCTTACACAACAACTTGTGTCATTTTCTAATATAAATATTCTATGAATCTTAATCTCAAGACATCATTGGCAAAGACCCACAACCAATACTGAAAGATGTGCTATATAAGATCAACACACAACGGCTACCTGTGTCATCTGTCTGGGTGAAGCAGCTGTGATACAGCTCTACTCCTCCTTAATCTTGATTTACTACAAAAGCTGGTGAAAAACCTGTCCGACTCTACACTATCTGAAATAAATGTTGAAAAACCTGCAGCCTATCACAAACAGTTTGCCAGCTCGTCTCACCGAAGTAGGGAGCATGCAGTGTGAAGAGCTCCGACCGATTCACACATGGTGACGTATGGGTGCTGAAGAAACACAAGTATTTGAGAAATATTTGCTGATTGGGCACATCGCTTGAGCTCTATTGTTGTTAGTGATATGAAAGTATCACATGTATGCATTCAGAGCATTTTGCTTCATTTGAAGTACATTCTTATTAATAAAATAATTTTTATAATTTTTTTTTATTATATAGCATCCTGCTCCATCAGTGCCTTTGGATCCGCTACTCTACTACATAATCCCGATTCCTTGAGCCCGATAACTCTCGTATGGCTTAACAATCCAGCCAATAAAAGAACTTAAATCACGAAATAATGGCAGCACTTGGATGAGAAGATCATTGAGAAATCATCGAAGTTCAAATCACGACATTTCATTCGCTGAAAAATTACATGCTATTAATATATATATAGCAATTTTCAATTTCGGAGTAAATATTTTTCATATTCATCATCAAATAACTGAAATCTATCTGAATTGGTTGGGGCTACCACTTTAAGACACCTTAAGTAAATATTGAGTCTCTGCGAAGTATTATATCTGTGTAATGTTGACAAAATTGAGTTAGCCTCTTCATCTATCTATTCAAGTATTTTACAATCACAATACACAGATAATAACATAAGAAATTACCACTGACCACAATTCTCATTAGTCAATCCCCTCAGGTCCCCTGAGTGCCCCCCCCCCCCCCCCCCCTTCAATACTCCCAATCCCCCAAACTTGTAAAATTCATGGGAACAGCCATTCTAATGAGAGAATGTTGACACAGGCTACCAAGAATAACTTCACAGAATCAACTTGGGGCACTATTGGCAGTACATGTTGCAAAAGATGTTAGTTAATGAGAGACATGCTTGAAGTCAAAGCTTCTAGTGCATTGTTGTACCCAGGAATTCGAGGATAACGCCATGCCATTTCATGCCAGAAGCCCATGGTCAGACCTGATGAGCTAAAACTTCAACAAAGAGAAAAGATTTGATATGCACCTCAGCTGTATCTGTTAATGTTGATTGCATATGTAATGGTAGGCCTTTAACTGGTGAAAAATGTTTAGCACTCGTTCCCTATCTTTCATATTTTTAAGTGGAAAGGCACGGTGTAGTCAGTAATTTTGTACATTATATCATATGACCATTATCTTTACATTTCCTTCAAGTCCGAGCATGCTATAACAGTTTCCTGTTTATTTACATAGTGGAGGTAATTTTAGACATCAAATCGTACCAATTTCCTTGAAATTATTTTGGTTCCACAGAAAAATCTTCAAAGAGTCATTGAGTATTTTACATAATATATCACTTGGCTTTAACAAGTGCCAAAAGACCATAAGTGCTGATTCAAATAATTTCACTAAATTTTTTATATTCATACCCTATTGCAAATTATAAGATAAATAGTTGCGTTTGTAAAATTTCCGGGATTCATTGCCATTCAACACCCGCAAATTTAGTTTAAAACCGACGGCGTTATAAGATAAGTCTCAATATATGCATAAAAATCTGGTTATGACAATCATTATATGTATAAAACAATCCAAGTACCGGTATACAAAAGATTTTTGTCTCAATGTTGTTGCCCCTATGTATTTGTCTTATGTTACTAGAAAAACATGCCATTGAGAAACTGAAATATTTAATGTAACACTGTTATAGTTGGGGTTACCCTATCTGCAATAGTACAAATTCTTGTACTATTCGGGACAAGCCTCATGCAGGATTCAAACTCACACCCTACGAGTCAGGCACCAATAGCAAGCACTGGCGGTATCAACAGCTTACCCACTCTGTCACAGAGACTTATATCAGTTGATTGTGAATGAAAATAACTAAGAGAAGAAGAAGACTGAATGATCAATGTACACAAGTAATGAAACAAGGTGCAAATATGCATAGGAGACAGTTCATTCTCTCACGTTCAAACACTAGAAGCATTTTATGTAGAAATTCTACGAGCTAACTAGTCGTCTGTCTCTATGTTTGTTCTCGCTAGCTGACTGTATCGACTGACAGGAAGCTGACAAAAGACTTGGATCAATGGATCAATGGATCAATGAAATGTTTCACTCACCGTGGTATCCAGGAGTAGGAATGCATCTCCACCGAAGATGGGTTTAGTATCTTTTTATGCATGCCGTGAAATCTATAAGACTCCCCCCAAAAGCTTCCCCTTCAAGCTCTCACTGTGTTCCATTGATTGGGATAGTCAATGTTTGGTCCAGACATCTATGCACACAGAACTTCATTAACCTGATTACTGTATCCCTCAAGGCCAAGAGGTAATGCTGTATCTTGTCTTGTGTATCTCTCACAAGATACTCGACTGTGTACTTGACAAGATACTGAACTCTGTACCTCTCACAAGATACTGAACTGTGTATTCCTTGTCTGTGTACTTGACAAGATACTGAATGTATTTCTTATCTGTGTACCTTCAACTGTGTACTCCAGTCTATGTATCTCACAAGATACTGAACTGTGTATCCCTTGACAATGTACCTCTTACAAGATACTGAATGTACATCTTGTCTATGTATGTCACAAGATACTAAATGGTGTATTCTTGTCTCTCACAATTAAATGCATCTCCTGACTACATGTATCTCACATAAGATATGGTGTACCTCACACAAGATAAAGTGTATATCACACAAGATATGGTGTACCTCACACAAGGTACAGTGTATCTCACACAAGGTGCTGAAAGTATCCCTTGACCACTTGAAATCCTTCTTTGTGAATCAATATTAAATGACGTCTGCTTCTCAAATATTACCTTGTAAATACACACATCATATAACAAGTTGATATACTGAAATCTTTCTGTTGCTTTAATCCAACATCAGTAGTGAGGCGATGTGAAATATTGAGGACAAAGTTCAACATAATTTCATAAATTGTCTCAATAAAAGCAGTATTTACTTCCTCATTTTGAATGCAAAGATATAACTCTAAGCAGGTGACACTGTTTCTATTGCCTTGTTACAATAGAACCACAGTTGCAATGTGAAACATCGAGATAAGTCCAATCAGCGTTAGTCAATCCTCCAATTGAAGCACTAACTCCTTGAATAGTTTCCAGACAAATGACATTCATCAATATCAAACGTCAACAATCAACTGTGCACGATCACGGCAACACCATATCCTGGTTCCTTTCCAGAAATTTGTGAATTCTTATGGGAAATAACATTAACAGATGAAGATAAAATATTTGCCTGAGAAATACTCTGTTTATTCTAGGTTTACCACTGGATCTGTACTGTTAGTTATATTTTGATCTTGGTTATTTCTTTCCAGTTGAATGAATTCCTTAATTTTCACAGTAATATAGCACACATGAATTGCTGTACATATAAATAGCATATGATAGGATAGATCAGTGGATGTTATCCTTTCCCAGAAGAACAATCTTGAAATTGTGACTGATATAAAGTCTTTCTCCAAAGTGTCGTGGTACAATTACACTGAATCACTGCAGTTTAGCTATCCTAAAATCAACATTTATAATTCTTTCCCTTCCAAGAAGACAATCTTGAAATTGTGACTGATGTAAATCCTGTTTCCGACAAGTTGTGTACACAGCAGTTAAAGCTTTGCTAAAATCAACTTATAACATGTAATTCCTCCATTTCCAAGAAGAACAATCTCCAATCTCAATCTCCTAACTGTGACTGATATAAATACTTTCTCCAACAATCTTGGCACAATTACACTCAATCACAACTGTATAAGTATCCTAAAATCAACTTATCACATGTAATTCCTCCATTTCCATGAAGATCAATCTCAAATCTCAATCTCATAACTGTGACAGATATAAATCCTTAAATATAAATCCAAAGTCTTGGTACAAACTCACTGAAACACTGCAGTCTAGCTATCCTAAAATCAACTTATCACATGTAATCCCTCCACTTCCAAGAAGACCTCATCCCACGGGAAGATAGCACATCCTTGACAGGATGTTTCTACATCCTCACTTCATATAATCCACTTGATTATGAAACACAGTTGTCATAAATTAATCTAAATCAATTCCTGGATTCGTTTCACAATTGCAAGCATGAAGCAATCAGTACTCAAGAGTTGAATGCACAGAATAGATCCTCAAGCTGACGGTTTGCAGACTCCATTTTGTTTAAATGTGACGAGATCTTAATAGTATCAACTTCCTCAAATATAAGCATATAATAATGTGTGTTCGTATTTACGACAGAGGTACAGCTGTAACTAGCTCTTGGTCCATTAATTTGCATCAAGGATATGGTAAATATCAATGATCCCAAAATCACTAATTTTTCCAGTAGATTATGTGCATACAAATATTTTTTTGATGTTTCTCCCTTCAATGCATCAACAACGTCCAAGATCACCACTCACTAAACAAGGATTTGATCTATAAGTTTTCCAGTAAATATGTCAAAATATTTTCAACAACGCAGTTTTAACACATGTAGTTTGTAGAAGCTCTTAGCCCCTCATCTAAATATATGTGTGTTCCCCACTTCAGGATCAATTGTCATGAAGTATACTTTGATTTCTCCAGTAAAATATGTCCCCAAAATTAACAAAACAACAGAAACACAGCTTTAACACATGGCCTTGAACTAAATGCTTGGCCAGTCCACTTGATTCAAGATTGTACTTGTTTCCCATTTCCTCTACAATATGATATAAGCCCTGGTTCACCGTCAGTATATCATTCGCATATTAATAGGAACTGTCTGGGGTATTTATATTTTTATCAACACAGCACTACATATTGGTAAGCACCATGTCAGTCCATTGTACAAGGATAAATCTTTCCCATTTCCTATAAAATTGTTTTTCACGTAAGTCCTGGTTCACCGTCAGATTATCATTCGCATATTAATAGGAACTGTCTGGGGTATTTATATTTTTATCAACACAGCCATACATATTGGTAAGCACCGAGTCAGTCCATTGTACAAGGATAAATCTTTCCCATTTCCTACTCAATTGTTTTTGACGTAAGTCCTGGTTCACATTCAGTATACCATTCGCATATTAATGGGAACTGTCCTGGATATTTATATTTTCATCAACACAGCCACACATATTTGTACGCACCATGTCAGTCCATTGTACAAGGATAAATCTTTCCCATTTCCTATAAAATTGTTTTTCACGTAAGTCCTGGTTCACCGTCAGTATATCATTCGCATATTAATAGGAACTGTCTGGGGTATTTATATTTTTATCAACACAGCCATACATATTGGTAAGCACCATGTCAGTCCATTGTACAAGGATAAATCTTTCCCATTTCCTATAAAATTGTTTTTCACGTAAGTCCTGGTTCACCGTCAGATTATCATTCGCATATTAATAGGAACTGTCTGGGGTATTTATATTTTTATCAACACAGCCATACATATTGGTAAGCACCGAGTCAGTCCATTGTACAAGGATAAATCTTTCCCATTTCCTACTCAATTGTTTTTGACGTAAGTCCTGGTTCACATTCAGTATACCATTCGCATATTAATGGGAACTGTCCTGGATATTTATATTTTCATCAACACAGCCACACATATTTGTACGCACCATGTCAGTCCATTGTACAAGGATAAATCTTTCCCATTTCCTATAAAATTGTTTTTCACGTAAGTCCTGGTTCACCGTCAGTATATCATTCGCATATTAATAGGAACTGTCTGGGGTATTTATATTTTTATCAACACAGCCATACATATTGGTAAGCACCATGTCAGTCCATTGTACAAGGATAAATCTTTCCCATTTCCTACTCAATTGTTTTTCACGAAAGTCCTGGTTCACTGTCAGTATATCATTCCCCCATTAATAGTGATTGTCTGGGGTATTTATACTTTTTTCAACAGCAGCAACACAGTCACACACATATATTGGTAAGCACAATGTCAGTCCTTTGTATCAAATATAAATCTCCTGTTTCCTATATAATTGTTTAATATCACACAAGTACTGGTTCAATATAAGTATATCATAAAAACATTATGATAATGTATGGTCTTTTTAAACCACAGCTCCAACTGTAATCATAAGAACAGATTCAGACCCCATCCATGTGCAAGATTATTTTCCCCACTTCTTACATAATTGTCATGACATAAGTTCTGGTTCGTTGCCAGTATAATAATTATCTATTTTTTAAACCACAATAACAACTCAACACAAATTGAATTAGAACCGACTCAGATTCCATCCATTCACAAGAAGATTATTTTCCAGAGTTTATACATAACTGTCATGATGTAACTCCTGGTTCATTGCCAGTATACCATACACAGGATGATAATGATTGTCTGATGTTTTATTCCACAGAAGCACAGTGGAAACACAGTTGTAGCATATGAACACGTAAGCCCATCAGTCTACTGTGTGGGGGATATCTCCATCCAATACAATTGTCGCAATGTAAGATCTGTAGCCGACTATATATTTGAGTTTTTTTCAACACTAAAAACACAGCTACACTGTAATCTCATTATCCACCTATCTGCATCTAGGACGTCTTCCTTGCTATCAAGTGTTATGATGTAACTTCGAATATCAAATGTAAAATTGTCAACAGATAATAAACGCTATGTACAGAAACAGAGCTCCACGTGTGCTTGAAACAAGCTGGCAAGTCCATATGCATCAAACAAATCTCTTTTTCCCAGTTTCTATACGATTGTTATGATGTGAACTCTGGTTATACCAGTATAATGTCACCAAAATTATAAGTGCTATGTACACAAACTGAGCTCCACATGTGCTTGAAAGCAAATCAATTTTTCCCAGTTTCTTTACAATTGTTAAATGTCATCATGTACAGAAACACAGCTCCACATATGCTTGAAACAAGCTCTTAAATATTTGCAAGTCGATATTCATCAAACAAATGTCTGTTCCCCAGTTCCTATATAATGACCCTCTGGTTGTGTCATTTAAATTTCCAAACAATTACTACGAGAGATGGAATTTTTAACAACAGCTTGAACACATCTACTTTGTCAGCACTATATCCATCGGATTGCATCAAGGATATCTGTTCCTCTTCTTATAGATTTGTCCTGATGTATGAGCTGGTACAATGCCAGAAGAACAATCCTCGTGTTATCTGTTCTTTGTGAAAACTGAATCTATAAATATTTCCTGGTGTATCGATAAAATAATTTTGGTGAAATATTCCAACGTATCACATCCACATGCTGTGAGTGGTTGTTCAACGCAAATCCCAGGCAGAGATTATTGATGTATATCACTCCAATTTGTGATCAGATAAGCATGTGATTGATATTTGAGCATAAAGCAATCAGTGCTCGATCTCCTGCACATATCAATCACACACACGCCACGATCCAACCACACTGTATCGGTCCAACTAGGATACTTGTGGATCCTTCAAAGATGTAAAGCAGACATCAAAGAACATTTAACCCTCTTAGATACAGACAGCCAGCTCTGTCTCAATCCAAGAATCCAATGGATCTCTCAGTGATGAAAGTCAGGAATCATTCCAACAGAGGTTTAACCCCTTTGATTCTACAAACCACAAGACGTCTCACTACATACATCAGACTTTTACAGGTAAGACATTTAACTCAGCAGTGAGCATCAGGCCAAGGAAAGAAAAGTTAACCCCTTTGGTTCCACGAGACCACAAGACGTCTCACTACATACATCAGACTTTAACAGGTAAGACATTCAACTCAGCAGTCAGCATCAAGCCAAGGAAAGAAAAGTTAACCCCTTTGGTTCCAAGAGACTACACGACGTCTCACACACACATCAGACTTTAACAGTTAAGACATTCAACTCAGCAGTGAGTATCAGGCCAAGGAAAGAAAAGTTAACCCCTCTGGACTTAAATACAGAGTTCAGGAAATAAACCGTAGACTCAGGCAGGTTGGGAGTTAATGTCAGCTTGTTTGGTATTAATGTCGGATATAGCAATTTATAGATCATCCTCAAACCTTTTGATATCGGCAGGGGTTTCATTAATTTATAAGAAAACAGAGTATTATATTTTTACAGGCAGGGAAAGCAGGCTGTTTGGCAGTTTGTTAAGATTGAAATATAATAAATTTGACTTTTCATAGCCGGGTAATTACATTCGCACAGGTGGGGAAGTTTCCCCTGTACCCTGCTATTAATGAAACCCCTGTATCTGAATACACTCAATTCAGCTCATGCATTTGACTCGCCCGTTAAAGGGGTTAAACTGAGAAATGAAGCATGCTCATAACGTTACTTTTTACTATTTGATGTCAGCACACTCCGCCATAAAAGGGGTTAAATTAAATGGAGATGTTCTGCAGATCACTCTTTGATGTCATCCATTCAGCATATATCTGACTTGGCCAGGTCGAGAGTCAGGCCAAAGATCACTCAAACCCTGGGGATAGCACCTGACTCTGGCTGCTAAAGGGTTAATACTCAACAAGAGCCATCAAGCCCACTTTAACCCAGCAATAGTCTGCATCAAAGACTTCGCTGAGTGAGTATTTTTTTTGTAGATTTGCTGTAAAGTCACCAAGCCCCAGGCACATCCAGGTGTAGATATAAGTGCAGTGAGCAGACAGCAGTACTATCAGATTCTGTCTATCTCTATCTGCAGAACCAGGAAGGAACCTCTGTGAGTGTGTGTCAGCATCTTCGTCTAGCTGTACTGTAGAGAGACTGAGGGCGAGGGAGAGACTGGACACTACCTAACTGTGTGTGTCAGCATCCTGGTCTAGCTACACTGTAGAGAGAAAACTGTAATCTGTTGCTGGAACCCCAGGTGGTACAACATTGAACTTGTAGCATTTCACCAAAATCTAAGTTTATTATATTTTCAGTGTTGAAATACGTACAGCATTTATTGGTTAAATTAAAATCAGAATTTTCACTGAATCCAATACATTGCGCTATGAGGGGTGGTATATAAAATATATTAAGTATATAAATACCAAGCAAATAATGTTTACAGTCGACGACAAAATAAATAAAACATGAGAAACAACATCCATTGTTCCTGTTATAATCAGTCATATTGACCTTTTTGTGTTTACTCAGTAACATTTACACTTTAACAATCTGTGTAATTGTTGACATTGAAATATGTCATCATTAACCAACTTATTTCAAAGGTTCTTTATCTGATATTAACAATGCGTTTTATAATATCATAATGATATAAATATAGAATACTAAAAGACATTCAATACAATATTTATGAAATGAGAGACTTGTTCAGTATCAAATGTGTTTCATAAATGTGATGTTAAACAAGATCAAGTTTAATTTTATACTTATTAACTCGCTTATTTAAATCAATCGAAATTGGAGTATAATCACTGATCTGAGTAAGCCACAGGCCTTTGACAGACGAGCTGACATTATGACATCATATTTTAATGATTATGACATCATATATGTCAATTGGTAGCAGGTTGCATTATTAGACACTGTATAATAACATTGTAGATTTATTAAACAGCGCTTTCTTCAATGGGTAAGTAATAAATAGAGAATACTAAACGCTTTCGCTCGTTAAATACAAACCACTCACTCGTTTCATAAATATCTTATAAAACGGAAACGAGTTAAGTATTTTATTTATTACTCACTGATTTAATTGCCACTTAATTCCACAAACTCGTCGATAAATGGGACACACTCCATTGCGACCACGGCACTGACATTGTGACGTCATATTTTTGTCATTATGACGTCACGTCAATCGGCAGCACGCGATGTTATTACATTAAGTGTAGGTAGATTTATTAAACTGCGATATCTTCAACGGGTGAGTAATAATAAGCTTTCTTTCCTAAACAGTGTTAGCCAGCCTACCCTGCCTACCGCTCCTCACTTTTGATCGAAAGCCAAAAGCGCCAACCACTGCACTACCCCCTCCCACACGAATTCACTAGACTATCACTGCTGATATTGAGACCAAAAATGGCTATCCCATTCTACATATAGCCAACATGATATACCCATTATTTTCCCATTTCCTTAATATGTTTCTGTTCATTTCAAACATATCATGTTCAAAATGGGGTTTACTTATATAAAAGCATTAAGAAAGAACAATAACCTTTTTACAGTGCATTTTTAACAAAGTATACACACAAAACTTACTTTGTTTAACAAATCATTTTAAAAGGAAATACTTTTTTTAAAAAGACCTCTTATTTTTAACAACACAAGATTAAACAAATCTCTTTGAAAATCTCTGTGCTGTTGAGATTAACATTGAAAATAAACAACAATGCCAAAACAATTATATATGCATGGTTGTTATGAATTTTTTTTTTATATGTATCTTTAATTTTAAACAGAGAATAGAATGTGTTACTGTGTAATTGAATACAGTCAGGCCTCGATAATCCGAACGCTTCCGTTTTTCATCAAAAACGTTCGGATAGTGAAATGTTCGGATTACTGAGTACTGAGGACTACTAAAGAGATTAGTTTGGTTACATCTTCCTACCGTTCGGAAACTGCGAGATTCGGATTACCGGTGGCCGGATTATCGCGGTTTGACTGTAATTCAATTCAAACAGCGTAGATTTGGCGGTACATTATTACCCTGAAGGAATTGTACTTTCGGTGCCGCTACTAAGTGCCGATACTCCCTTGTTTACTCATAAGTACCCATTTAAATAGCTGGGTGGAGAGAGTGCAATATGTATGAAATGCCTTGCCCAGGAAAAAGCACAGTATGAGACCTTGGTCACAAATTGGTGTCTCCACCGGGATTCGAACCGGGGCCTTCTGCGTAAGAGGCCAGCATGCTAACCACTTCACCACTGTGCTCCAACATCATTTACAACTATAGAACCTTATATTACTTATTAGTTTTAGGTGTTTATATTGAGCTGATCCGAGTTTGCACACAAATCACTCAACAACGTTCAATAAACAGTTTCTCATAGGGAATCAGTTTCAACATGATGATGTAGGTGTGTTTATACAGACAGTTCACGCAGTCAGGTGTGGCTAGGAGATTAGGGGCACCAACTTAACTAACAGATGGCATACCGCTGGGTCTGGCGAGAGTTATCATACACCAGACCTCATCAATACACGATGTTAAACCCAGCAAAGGTCAGGTCGTTCTGTCGGATCCCCTCGCTCATCTTTGGCTAATTACCAGTACAGTCCCCAGGAGCACCAAGTAAATACAAAACGCTTATGGAGTGTTTTCCTTATATATGACTCTATTCAATATTTTCTTATCAATTATTTATTTCAATCGATACAAAAGTTTTATTGCGACATGTATTTATTATGAAGTTTCACTTAAAGTGCAAGTTCAGTCATGAGTATACGCCATATTGGTTTTTTGCTTCTGTGAAATGAGATATTTTTAATAATGAAATATGTATATTGGTAGAATATCTACAAAGTAACAAATAATTATCATTAGACTGATCGATAACGTTATGTTAGCAGTAGGAAAGCTTTCTACACTCTTAGTAATTTGACAATTTGGTGGATTATAGTTTCTCTGGTTTTAGCAAGGCTATAAGGGTCATGGTGCTCCCATGACAAAACTAGAACAGTTGGCAAGTTTCGGGTAATTGTCTGCCGTTACACCCAGCAAAGGTCAAATGTTCCATTGGATAATCTTTAGAAGTGTTATGCAATGTGTTTTCAATGCAGAAAGTACAAACTTCCTTGGTTTGTCTCTTGAAATAAACTTTAAAGTGATGGACTGGATTAAAATGAAGCATGTTATCCAAACACAACCGCCTATAAATAAGTATTTAATAAACCATAATGATAGATATATTGAAAGGCATCTTTTCACATTAGAATATTATGTTCAAAGTACATTGACTGATAATGAGATGATTTACGGTTTAATGCCACGTTCAAGAGTATTGAATTTATATCATAGCCATAGTATTACTGTAGGGAAAAAGACTGTTTGTGGCTATGCATTGTGGTGAAACCTGCGAGCATTGGCTGAAACTAGCAAACCATGGGTGGTACTACGCTGCAACCTAACTGCATGTAGAACAGTTCTCTACCCCAGATAAAGTTGCATACGCCTGGTGGGAATTGAACCCCGGACATGTTGTTCCAAAACTATCCCATCCACTCCAAAGTGCTACATACATCCACATAACTATCATCAGGTACCCAATAGTTTTAACAGAGGCACCATGAATAAAGTCTCTTGCCAAAGGTAACACCAGAAGTATACAACATATTTTTCAGTGTGGGACCGGGATTCAACTCTTCAAAATCTCAGGTTATCCAGTCATAAAGCAGGTCACCCATCTGGAGATAAATTGTGATCATTGTTGCTGAACTTCACTGATACCGTAACAAGAACAAAGGTCTATCACCTAGCAACTCATAGGACGCAAATCCATAACTCTTGATCCATTATCACACAATAACTTTTGTTATCATTTTTTTTTAATTAACCTTTTTGGGGGTACAAGATCATCAGATCAAAATATCAAAAAAGTATGCATCAAGTGTCAACATCCAGGTCACCCATCTGACGTTTAACCACAACAATTGTTGGTGAACTTCACTGATAACAGTCAAACAGAGCTAGGCACAAGACCACAGTCTGTCACCAAGCAGCTTATTAGTGCTGAGTATCATGGGAAATCTCACGATACGATATGTATCACGATACAGACAGGCGATACAGAATGTATCACGATACATTGTTTAAAGTATAACTTCAGGCATATTTTGTGAAATTTTCAAGATGGTGGAAATTTTGTGTTATGAGATGATCGAAAATCGAAGATTAAAACAGTTTTTTTCTTCTAAAAACAGTTATTTATGAATCAGTTTGCTTCATGCTTACTGTAGTTACTGTTACTGCACAACACTAGCTGATTTTAGAGTGTTCACTTAGTTTTTCATTTCCTTTTTAAGTAAGTGAAATCTATTTTTAGTGTATCACGATACAGGAAGCTCACGATACAATAATCACGATTTCCCAAGCTACGATTGTATCGTAGGTATCTATGAATCGTTACAGCTCTACAGCTTACAGGACCCAAACCCATAACTCTTGATCCAAATTCACAAAACAACCATTGTGATCATGTCATCTTCACTTGATTAAAGTCATTCCCTTCAACATCCATCACATTCCAACAATATATATCACACATAGCCAATACGACTTCCTTATGGAGAGGTGATTTGCAAGGCAGTTGAAAAATCACTTTTGGAGAGTGCTAAGATAACAACATTCCATACACTAGCAGCTTCCTTCTTGAGACTATGCCCCTTTGGTTTGACACCATGCGTACGAATAATAATGTCAGTTAATGTCTCTTTAAAAACGTGACCCACCCACGTCACTTTTTAAAACATGTAGACCTTGATGAAGGTTGTGCCTTGAGCAAGTTGAACTACAACGACATGAGCATATATCCCAGTTTGAGGACACTTGATCTTTCATGCCTGGCATACACATATATATATTTATAATTATATACACACACAACAAGGTGTATGCTGGCTTAAGTTAACAAATTGATAAGAAGGCAGCAATTCTTTTTCTCCAACTGATTTCAATTCATTTACAGGAGCATGATGTAAGTTATATTCATAAAAGGCCTTGGAATATTCCTTGTTAGACTATCTTTAGTCGGTGGCCATCACAGAATTATCTCCTTTGATAATGAATTGTAATTTCTTAATTACTTCAACAAGTGTTGAATCATATTTTTCAAAACCAGTTAATGCATGGTTTAGTATCAAACGGTTGAAGGAGTGTAAAAGTATCGCACACAAAATGCTGACAATAAAAGTCTTAAAAGATAAATAAGTAAATGTTCAGTTACGGCACACATACAAGAATAGAATCTGAGACAATTTTTACAATGATTTCTAAAAGAAGTGAAAAAGCATAAAACATACAAACAGTAGGTGTAAAAGTATCAAAAACACGAAATGCTGACAATAAAAAGTATTTAGAGAGAAATAAGTAAACAACCAATAACGGAAGTCAACACAAGAGTAGAGTCTTAGATAATCTTCACCACGATTTCTTAAAACTGTAAATGTAGGAAAGATATATATAATTATGACAACTTACTGCACAGGGCACATTGGTAGACATTCTTCAACATACTTTCGTATATCAACACACAGGACTATCTATCATACAGACACCACTCTGGGCAGTGTAAAAGTGGGAAAAATACAACCAATAAAAATAAATGCGGAAGAGAAATAATTATGACCACTTACGGCACCTGGCACATTGGGAGAGTCTTAGACATTCTTCACCATACTTTGTAATATCCACAACGTATACAAACACGAGCCCCTACTGTATACCAACAATGCTAGAGCTCAGATGTACAGGAGCCTGTTGCAGTCTCAGACCAAAGCAGGGGTATCAACACACAGGCTGTGTGAACCTGTCCAGTCAGGGCTGTAAACAGATGGTGCTTTCTATCGGAGCACCTGCCAAACTGTGCTAATCAAGCCTTATTAAATCAAATAATCAGTTTATAAACAATTTATTACATTAAATACTCATTAAATTTTCCAAGGCACTCAATGCCCTGCTTCTTGTGCTTTACTAACTTTCATATGGTTTACTTCAAGTGCTTTGTATTGTGTCAAAGAGCTTCTTAATATTTTTTAAAACATTTGTTACTAATACTTAGTATCTGATCTAATAGCCATTTTGTCAATTGGTTACAGACACAGTCAGATCCTGTTTATCCGAACAATTTGGTTACAGTTGAGAATCATCCAGAAAGCAAGTTGTGTGGTTAAAGGGACACCGCGTCGAGGATAAATATGAGATCAGATATATCTACCTATGCTGATTAACGTGTCTGGTAATTAGTCACAGACCCCAAATTTCAGACAATAGAAATAATTGGTAATACAACTACTGCATGTTGACAGTAAAGCGAAGCGTAAATCATTAGCAGACAAGTTAACCAGCATAAGCAGATTAAAATGATCTCATTTTTATCCTCGACGCAGTCTCCCTTTAAGTGAATCATCATTTGCATAGAGAAGATTTGAAATACTAGCATGCGGAAGACCAGGTTTCCGGATATACAGGGTGCGGATAAACGAGGTCTCACTGTACTAGATGTCTATGATGTCAATATTGTGATGTGATGCAACTCATGCTGCAACTAGATGTCTATGATGTCAATATTGTGATGTGATGCAACTCATGCTGCAACTAGATGTCTATGATGTCAATATTGTGATGTGATGCAACTCGTGCTGCAACTAGATGTCTATGATGTCAATATTGTGATGTGATGCAACTCATGCTGCAACTAGATGTCATGACCTAAAGTGACTTATTTACTTACATAAAGAATACTACATTTTTCCCGCGCCAGTCTCAATCTCTTGCTGATTTAAGTCTCAATGCATTTCATTTACTTTTCTGTGCTGTCATATCAGCATGCTGCACCTGAACTCTCATAGCTAGCACAGAAAAGTAATGAAATGCAGCAAGGCTTTATTAGGAATTTGTAACTTTAATCGTAGCCAATGTGTTAAGAATTGGCTTAATAAGTTCATAGGGCAATGAACGTTTCGAGAATAAGGGTCCAGGACTCATATTTTCGAAGCTCTCTCAGCGCTTAGATAGTCGTAAGTGCCATACATTAACATTAACTTACGACTATCTTAGCACTAAGACAGCTTTGAAAATATGGGCCCAGGTGACTTTGTAAACAGTCAGACCCCGTTTATCCGCACGATTTGCTTACAGTTGAAAATTGTCTGGAAAGCGAGTTGTGCAGTTAAGCGAATCATCATTCGTAAAGAAATACATAGAGAAAATTTTTTAAACTACCGTGCAGATGGCATGTTTTTTGGATATACAGGGTCCGATTAAACGAGATCTCACTGTACTTCATCAAATAAAAATAATGAATTAAATGTCTAACTTCAAATTACCAAAAATAATCATAACCATTTGCATAGTTCTCGATAGCCTACAGATTCATCCAAACTTATAGAAATAATTCCAAACATATATTTCACTGCCCATTTTCTCAAAGCATTCATAGCCTTAAAATTCTTAACTTAGATTGTAGCCTATGTGTTAAGAATGGACGTAAGAAGTTCGTAGGGTTACAACATTTCAAGAATAAGGGCCCTAGGTGTCGTTTCACTAACCGATCTGAGCCCTAAAATCAATTTTAACCAATGATGAAAGATAGACTTACGGTTGATCTCACCCGGTCATGCTTAAACCACCATGATAATCCACAGTATTACACATGAACAGTGTCTAAAGATATAAAATAGGCTTAGAAGTCTTCTTTGAAAACTTTGACATAATATTGGTAATAACAAAAGATAGCATCATAAGTTTCCTACCTATTTATCATGTTACTCCAGATGCAGTGCCTTTGATCTAATATCTTTGCTATATGTTAGGATACTGGCAGGAACATTGTGATAACTGATATATATGTTCCGTGTTAACAAGCTCATATCCCCTACTTCTGATGAACAACTGACAATTATACATCAGGTTTCCTTAACCAGGAACCAGTCAGATCCATATAGATAATAGAATATGAACATGCTTTAATCGACTTAAAGGGGCTGTGGAATGTTTTTTTGCAAATTTTATTATATAGTTTATATAAATAACATTATATCTGAAAGTATTTTATATAAAAGCGAGTAAGTGTCTTATTGAAGAAATAGAAGACTTGTTGTTGTGCTTTATTGTAGAATAAAACATAGCAGTTTTATGCTCCCTGCTATGTTTTATTCATCGGTAAAGCACGCCAACTCGACGTCTATTTCTTCAATAATCATGTATTAAAATATATATTTGTGTAAACAGGAATGTCCCCACAAATTTTGTTTCCATTATCCATTAAAAATACGCCTATAGAATCCTCCCTCTAAAGAGAATGAAATATTTAAATTAAAGAAACATTGAGGAGGAAATTATACCATTAGACCATTACGTAGATTGTGATTAATTATACTGATTACTAATTATGTCTGTACTGAGTATTTAACCAACCATGTATGAACACTTATCATGATAGATATATAAGTCAGAGATGATAGATTGCAATTAGATATCAGATTGATTACATATTAATTAATATCAATTAACACAGAAGCAAATTACTTTATTTGTCAACAATATGTTTACTATATCATGTTAATTGCTCAAATTATGGGATAATTAGGAATGACATATCATTAAGATGTCGTAAATAGATAACCCACAGATAACTAAATATAGTGATTAGTTCAACTAAATGTAATCTAATCAATGCATAATGTGTACTTAAGAAGCCATCCATCGACTGAGGATTGATTGACAAGAAGTTAGATCACATTTCTTAACCCTTAACACGCGGGTCCCAGGTCAGTTTGGGATGGAAATAGTACATAGAGAATCTCACCAAGTATCTTCTGATATCAAATATATCAACACTTTACAAATATCCGAGGCTTGCCGAGTGTTGATATATTTGATATTAGAAGACACAAGGTTAAGATTCTATTTATCAACCAAAATCATTCTTCATTGCGTTTCAATGAACATTGTACATCTCTGTCTGAGCACATCACTGCGATTTGACTTTCAGTGTGGTGATGTCATAGAAAACAGAATTTTCATGAATATTATTGACTGCCAATCCGCCTGATTATTTGGTTGATTGGTGCATTACTATTGATATGAAGTCAAATTTCATTCTAGATATGTTATCTTTAGGGTATATTTGTCAAAGGTCATGACATTTCTTTGATCCTATATTCGGTGCTGTGTAATTGCCAACAACAGCTTCTGGTGATCTTCAAATTGGTTTATCATTGCTATGAAAAACATGTTAATGATAGGTGATGTCTTGCATGTGTTAAGTGGGATTAAAGTAGCTTTAGAAGCCGTTATGTATAATGATTATATATGTATTGGATTATGAGTCAATGGAAGTTGTTATTATATTTCTATGGTTAAATAACCTTAGAAATTTTGCTTATCATCAGCATTGCACAAATATTTTAAATAAAGATCAAAATTTAATCTTAAAAATAATTCGGCTTTCCTCCAATTGATTTACAAATTCTATCAATTCAATGCATGCAAAAACACAAAAGTAAATGAAACTGAACCTCAAAATAGAACTTGTTCTCGCAAGTTCACTCTTACAATGTTACATAATTAAAGTACTTAGTCATGAAATCACTTGGTAAAGTTCAAACAGTCAAGGACTGGCAGCCTCTAGCAATAGAACTCTTTCAACATGCAGCATTTCCAGTCAATGTTTTCATGAAAAAGGTATTTGTGAGAGAATTCAAATTTTGATTTGAGTTGAATTTACCTTTCTTTCAAAACAAGAGAAAATGCTAAAATTCAGATATTTAGATTTTCAAATACTTTCATACTAAGGAGATATAATCTTCTTTAATATCAAACTTTTGTGTAATCTTTAAAATCAAAATGTCACCACAAATGTAAATTTAGAAAATTAAGTAAAATAACAAGTTTTTGAGTTTTTCACTTTCTAGCTTTTTAATATTGAGATTTCTAGACTTCCTAGAAAATGATTGTCTTGTTTTGTAATTTCATTTTAATTAATATTCTCAAACACTGGTATCCACCACAGTATATTTCTACCCTTTACTATAAGTATTGGGTGATACAAGGGTGAGTCTAATTTGCATTTGTTCTTTGTAATACAGTCAAGCCGCGATAATCCGGCCACCGATATTCCGAATCTCGCAGTTTCCGAACGGTAGGAAGATGTAACCAAACTAATCTCTATAGTAGTCCTCAGTACTCAGTAGTCCGAACATTTCACTATCTGAACGATTTTGATGAAAAACGGAAGCGTTCGAATTATCGAGGCCTGACTGTATCTAATAAAGCGGACATATTATCTTCTCGTTTGTGGATCAACATATTTGTGTTTTACATTTTTACTCCAAACAGCAATTATTGGTATCTATGGTCACGTGAACTCATATCATCCGTAATCCTGTCAGCATCCGTAACAAAAAAATGTTTTTGTATCATTATGGTTTTAGCAGTGTATGAAATTACCTCACTGCAGAAGTCAATAAATAGAAATTTTTTTCTTTTGTGTCATAATTTTATTTAAACTGACAAACTAAATCTTTCAGAATGGATTTATTTCTTTTCCAATACTGGTTCTAAGATCTCCAAGACAAACTATATTTCAAGGTAAAATCTCAAGATTTATGGAACTGGCTTGTGTTTTTCAAAACAGCTCTCACTGATGAAGATATGAATAATACATTCCTGAAGCTGTGCTGTAAGACAATCAATAATAAGAATCATTACATGAAGCTACAATTCACTATCACAAAATGCTCACACGCACAATTAATCTACCTATGTCGAGTAATTTCTCCTCGGAATTACATTAATTACGAACTGAATCTCAACACAATTTAGAAAATGCTGACAAGCACATTCAATATTGATGTTCTTTAAGTCTGTATTGTTGTTCCATTGTAAATAAAGAAAAAAATTGCTCACGTGAGAAATGTCAAGGAGTATTTTCGCAAGGAAAATATTATGTTACAAAGTTTAAGTAGCTAAAAATGTGGACAAAATGTTGACATGACCATTTGATATTTTTTTCTGATGCAGAAGGACACATTTCATAGAAACATTGTAAGAAATACATGCACGGGTAGATTCCCTAGAAAAAGAATTACTTGAGGTGATTTGATCTCTTGATCCGAAATCCAAATGCGCTAACCACTGAGCTATCCCGTCCCAGAATTGCTTGAACAGTCATACTTTGCTTCAGTTCGGTGCATCGTGCATCAAAGTGATCATCAACATTTTTTTTAATAGTGGCAACTTGAAGTTTTTGTCACTAAACTTAATCACCACATGTATGACATCATTAGAACAATGGTAATGGCTTGCAAAGGCTGAAAATTAACCCTTGAAATAAATCATTTTCAAAGTAAAACACAAAATTAATGATAGGATAAAAAGAATATCTGCTGCACCACTCATGATGAATCTACAGTTCCAGTCTTATTGAGATAAACATTTGTCATGGAAAGACAGATATCTTCTATACATACAAATATCTGTACAGCTCCAATATCCAGCTCAGCTGCAATAAAAACACTTTGTTTACCCTCAATCATTCATTTTAAATAGCTTGATGGTCCCCAATTTGATATTGAGTCCATATCACTTTATCGCTTATGATATTGCTCCTATAAGTTGATGATCACTTTGATCTAGATGCACCGAACTGATTCATTCTTATTTGTAGTGTTCAATGTTGTTTCTATATGATACTCGTTAGGTGAGGTGAGGTGAGTTGGGGTTTAACGCCGCTTTCAAGAGTATTTCACTTATATCGCGGCTGCTATTATTATTGCAGGGAGAAAGCCCGCAACGCCATGTGGCTATGCACTGCAGTGACACCTGCGAGCATCGGCTGGAACTAGCAAACCATGGGTGGTACTACACTGACATTCACTGTAGCATTGCACCCAAACCTTACTGCGTGTAGAACATTTCTCTACTGCAGACAAAGTTGCCGTGCCCCTGGCGGGATTCAAACCCCGGACCTCTTGATCCGAAGCCGAGATGAGAGTCATTTTTATCCTTGATGTGGTGTCCCTTTAAAGCTCCCTCTGTGTCCACTACTGAAACATTGAGCATTATTGAAGGAAGAAAGCCTGCAACAGCATTGTGGCTATGTAAGCCAGTGAAACACGCAGACATTGGTTGGAGCTAGTGAACCATCAGTTGTAGCGCACTGAACTAGCTGACATATACCTGAATAGACTTTCTCGGGAATAACTTCACTGGTAGATAAAGGAACAATGTCGCTGTTTAGTTAATGGACATTTTATGATTGTTAATTCAGCATGGCACAAAAGAAAATGGAGCCCTACCTGAAGGGTCGCTGCGATATATATTAAATAAAAAAATTACTATTGAAAGCAACGTTAAAAATCTAACCACCTCCAACTGGGAGTTGCACAACTAGGAAGTATATTCGCACAAACAAAATCATGACAATAGGATTGTACCTTGTAAAGGTGTGTAGTTTTGAACAACCCGTTGCCTTTTCCTTTTGGAACTTAGTTTACAGATACTTGCAAGTGTGAATATTTATCTTGCATATTAGACAGATATCTTCCTTCATATTTCCACAAAACTGTAAATTGACTTTCTAGATTTTATCAATTTGTTCTTTTTCTGAGTGAGTTTTTATGTCTTCATTAACGATGCAAAATCAACTCAAATGCAGAAAGGAAATTTTTATTTCAAAATATTTTTTGCCTAAAGTAAATACTTTTTTTTAGAATAGTTGAATATAATATATAATTTTGAGTATGATGAAAAATAAGAATATTGTCTTATACCAAAAAATACACATAGATCTGTTAAAAAAAGGCTTGAACGTCTTATTTTTTAAAATTTTGACCAATTTTCAAAATTGTTTATCAGACCTGGTATTAATTGTTGACATCAAAGTTAAAGATTTTATGTAATCACAATCACAAAGAATACCAGCAAGACAATTTAGCAATAAAATGCAAATGTATGAAAACAATTTTAGCACGTTTTTTGCAAATTTTATTTTTTCAAATTTCCCATTTAAAATGATAGTTTATGTCATTTATGTTTACTTTAGAGGGTAAAGCATCTTATTACACTGACCAATTATCCGTAGTGGTAATAACGGTGTTGCTTATAAAGCAAAAATTGCATGGCGGCCATTTTATTGTGAACACATTTTATTATTTCGAATTACAAAAAAAAACATTACCATGGCTTTACTGAGCGACGTACACTCATTTTTAATTTGATTTTCCGAAGAGAGAAGGGTGTTTTACTATTGGTGAAATTATTTTTCAAATACATTTCATCGACTTATTTGAGCAATAAAACGTGCTATACTGCCCCTTTAAAATCACAGCATGCACCTGTGCAAGCAGCCTGCAGCTCTCTAACACCTGTCTACATAAATAGTACAGCAGATGACTTTTCAAACTGTCACTTAGGTTATATTACCAAGAGTATTATTGTATCACATACTATTTATCCCCATAGTTGTATCTCATATAGTTATTGTGTTGTTATCTATGAAATTTAACAATGGAAAGATAAGTGTCACAAATGATAACTATGTATCAGCTTCCATTTCTATGTGTAACATATTAACTAAATAACAATTGAACAGTGCAATAAGACAGATACTCTGTTTCTTTTGTTTGCGTAATGCTAATCCATTGTTTAGAGGCCCCCCAAGTGTCAACCACTTTGTTTACAACACTCAACAACGCAGACGAACTTAGATTTGACAGCTCTCGCTTCAACGACAGGCGAAACAAGACGGACACTGGTCGCGCGAACTTCGCGCCATCCCGAGCAAAATCTACAGTATATGTTGCTAATGTCAACACATTATTTCCTGGGCAACGAAACACTGTAACTGAAATCCAACTTACCGAGCTGTTTGTTTGAAGTCTCCGAGATCTGCCGCTGAACAGCGAGTGACTGACTCTGGAAACAGGAAGTATTTCACGACAAACCACGTGACCTGGCCTTGACCTATGACCTCCAGTCAAATGAAGTGGGAC